>JANAVB010004600.1:20345511-20498011 GCA_029216955.1 Iris pallida | reverse complement strand
GTAAACCATTTAAAATTTATGGATACATGTTTCTAATCATTGGATGATTTTTATAACTTGAAGGAATATTTTTGCGTTTCTTTTGTTTACGACCCGGCCCGAACCGTAAAATGTCTAAACAAGCCGGTTCCTAAATTTTAAAATTTAAACGGGACGGGCCGGGGCGGGTCCTGTGACATTAACGGGTCGGGACGGGTCCTATTTTCAAATAAACGGGGCCCCGGCCCGACCCGTTTCTAGGAGTATATATTTTTTTATATCAATTTTTAGTATTTTTTGTTATTATAGTCTATACATAATAGAATATCTTATTGTTTACTAAACAAATTCTAGAAGTTTGGGAAGACATTAGACTTGTTTTGTTCTTATAGACAATATAACATATGTAAATGTTTACTATTATAGAATTTTTTTTAAACTTTTTTTTGGACTCGTTTGGACCCGCGGGTCGACCCGTTTCGGACCTGTTTCAAACGGGTCCTGTCCGGTCTGGATCCAATATTTTTTGGACCCGTCCCGTCCCGCCAAGTAACGGGTCCGGTCCGGGTCCAACAAATTTGGACCCGGCCCAAACCCGTGCCCACTCCTACAAGACTCCCTCAAGTGGACATATAAAGTAAATCGATAGCAGAAAGTAAAAGAAATAAGATACTTGGATCTGAATAAATTTGAAGTGAAAAACCAAACACAAACATGTTGGGATCGGACACGTCGCACAAGCGCCAGCTCCGGTATCATGCAGGGCCGGCCCTGAGCAATTGGGGGCCCGAGACGAAACTATCAAAATGGGCCCCAACATAAGGTAAAAAAAAGTATAACTAAAACAGAAATTTGTTATTGTTAAGATTTGAACCAAGGACCTCTTAAATATAAGTCTAGCATTGTACCCACTACACCACAATTCCTTTTGTTAAAAAAAAGGACACAAAATACATACTAGTTCTATTATAGATAGTTTCATGTTGGTGCCTCCCTTTCGTCGAGGCCCTGGGCCGTCGCCCGGCCTGCCCTGGGCCAGGGCCGCCCCTGGTATCGTGAGTTTGAAACTTGATCGCAACAGAAACTTAGGCTAACTCACCTGATATATAACCAACTTCCGTCTAACAAACGCCAAGCAATAAATATGATCGGTGATTATGGCGCATGTACAAATCCCACTCTATATAACTCAGATGAATTTATAATATTGACAAAAACTAATGTTGAACCCTTTGATAGGTTCAATTTCCTCATCACACTCAAGAAGAGAAGACAGAGGTTGCTTAGGATAATTCTTCTCGTTGTCTATTGTTCTTCGGATTCTGCAATCCATTTTTATCGGCCAAGTAGTTGTGTGATCCACTCAGATCGGAGAAAATTTTGCAAGAAATCTGAATCTGGGATTAGATGTCACGCCCCAACCCGGAATCACCCGAATCATCGTCCTCGCAGGGGGCGTGATGCCGCACGAGCCTGGAGTTGCGCTCGTGCAAGGCAAGATGACAAGTTCTCAAATGGTTATCTTCGAGTTGATATTAACAACGAAAGGAAAACAGAGTATACGAAACAATTCTTCTTTATTGATATTCGAAATGAGATTACAAAGGCTTTCGATAGCCCAACGAAATTTGCCAGATTGGCTACAACACTCAGGTTCTCTCTTGCCCACAAAGGATTTCACCGTTCCATACATCATGCCATCTATATCTCGGCCGCATCAATCCTGTTGCAAGTCCGAACGTCAATGCGATCGTACGCTTCAATACGCTTCGGCATTCCAAGCCTCAACGTGTTCAAGCGAAGCTCCGCCGCGAGCAGACCAATCCCTGAACCTGCTAGCAAACTAGTGGGGGATTAGTACTTCGTCCTCGCTGTACTGATCAAAAACCCACTTAACAAACCGACATTTAGTATTGTATTGATTCATGCAAACATACAATTTATTTCTCTTTCTATGTTCTCCTTAGGATGAGTTCATGGCATATTCGAAGACTGTAAAGCATGGCAAGCATGTTATTCAATTCGCATAAGTAAACAGGCAAGCAATCTCGTATTTGTTTCGTGGCACGACTTACCAATATCGACGCACTCGCCCTTGCACCGACGCAAGGTGAATACGCCTATCCGTTTTTTCTGTCATGTTATAAGTGCCCTCTATTCAGGATCCATCCATGCAGGATATACGTATACCTTGCACTTCCAAACCCATCGCCCTTAACTATATGAAGGTCACTAGCTTTCCGGACTAGAATGGACTTATATTTATCGAATCAAAATATAAGACGATGTTAACTCTGTGCGGTTGCTAACCAATATCAGAGGCTACCGAAATAATCGCAGCAAGTGGCTTATCACATTCACGAGAAGGTCGCTACCCATCTAAATGAAGTGCACCAACAATACTGTAAACGCAATCCCTCCTAGGCTGAACGGTCCCAGCGCCCTGGTGTGCCACGTTCGAGAGAATACCCATGCACGGGCTTTTATATCTTTAAGTCCATTTGACCATGCAACGAATCTTATCTTTCATACAACCAAGCAAGTTCGCTTATCTCTATTTCAATTGGCACAACGCCCAATGTCCTCAACGAACGTCCGAAGGCTACGAACATTTTGAAGGCACCATGTCGCATCAACAGTTATGTCACATCCGTACCACAACTGTTCTCCTCGTCGCAACGACGCCATCTTTTGTAAATATCGTACAACTGCGCATATTCGCCGTCTTTTCTTGCATCGTGCATTCAATGCACGCCTCGAAGCCGTGTTTTCTATATTCTACGCCTTAGTATTCAACGCATTATATTTACGTTCCATCCTTCCTATTCGTGTAACTGAGGCACGCCTCGATAAGGTATTCAATATTCTATCGCTCGTGCACTGAGACACTCGCACCGATATAGTCTTTCAATGTTCTTGCATGATAACTCGTGCGTGGGGGCCCGAAATGATTGATGCACTAGGGCACTCGTCAATACAGTTATCCCATGTTCTTATGGCTTGCGCACCGAGACGCTCGCCTTTACGATATTCAATGTTCCATAGCGGCTCGTACGTCTGTCGTACGATTCATTTCAATTGTTCTATCTAGTGTTCGACACGCACTATGTTTATCTCTCTATCGAGCCACGCCCGTGGCGTTGATAGGTTAACTCAGCATACAATGATATATATTTTACTTAAGCATGACGGAGTAGGAAAGAGAGTCAATGTCCCCCCACCTTGAATTAATGCGTCTTGTCGTTTCGTCGAGCCGTTGCGGCTCGATTTTATAACTTCGTTGCACGGGCAACTCTCCTGACTTAGCCATTCGAGCACTTCGTGCTTCATTGAATTATACGTCCATTTTGGCTTACCGTGCCAACGCTTCAGTCCGTCGCAAGGCGACGATTGCTTTTGCGGACCCCTTACTAAATAAGGCAAAAGATCGACCTCTAACATTTCAGCGTAAATGTATAGCCTGCACATGAAACCAACTAAAATTAATACTCGCATCGATTCGGACTTGCGCCTTGGTCGATTCGATTTCTTAGAATCTTCGAGCCGTCTCAACGTACTTATCCTTCGAGGCAACGCGACGCTTCGCATCGATTCACTCGATACATTCTTTCGGACAAGACAACTCTTCGTATCGACTTAGTTCGATACATTGCTCGGAACAACTTAACACTTTGTATCGATTCGCATCGATATGTAATCGGATCAACGCAACTCTTCGAGTCAACTACTCAGCATAATGCACCGTACGAAGCGGGGTATTACATAATATACCACTCAAAACAAGGTTCGTCCCGAACTGAAACCAATACTAAATTTCCAAGGCTTTCATTAGATCGTTCTACGATCTCGTCTCACTATCGTTTGGATCTTACAACTTAGTTTGGAATCATACACATATTTTAGGCGTCCCACCAATATATGCATTTCAGCCAAGCTCAGTTGTAGGATATCGGAACAACACTAACATGTAACTTCTTATTCTCAATTACTTGCCATCTCGTACTCTCGATCGGACTTGGGCTCTAGCATAAGTTCTCACAATTCTATTGCATATGCATATTGATACATACGTGATCCTCCAACAAAAGTCAAGGCACACGATGCGATTCAAGAATCGTATTTCTTACTTTGTATGTTTTATCGGGACTATCAATTCTACGCGTCGCGTCAAGCCGTCGTGCATCCGATCACAACGAGTCTTCGCAACGCCTTGCGTTCGGCGTCACTATCCAACGATTTCTGATGTTTCACTTCGTATCCTATCTCGACATGATTCTCTTTTGTTGACTTGTAAAAGCATAAACATTCAGGACTATGTCCGCTAGGTGACTTACCTAGACACCGTGCTCAAATCCTTTCAACGCAAGTTTAAATTGACATTGCATAAAGGCCACAATCTATCCGACATAACAGTTTACATCGAGGCAATGGTGCTCAAGACAACGATCGCCTTGACACGAAGGTCTTTACGATGCGCCTTACGTTCGATTCCTAACGAGTAGGAATTCACTAGCCAAATTTCCAACTTATCCGTCTCGCAACATCGAATATAAGTTCGATTCACGCAAGCTCAATTGCAAGGTGAATCTGAATCTAACACATGACTCGTAAGTCATTCCCTTATCGCTCTCTCTCGTGCATAGCATGATTCTCGCACTCGCCTTCTCGCATCACCAAGTTCGTTGGTGAATTTCAAGTTCGATCGTCGACCAACATAACCATTCAAGCATTCATCCGACGAATACTCAAAATCTATCTATATCATTCTCAATCGAAAGTTGTTCCAACAATTCTCGATCGCCTAGATTTATCGTCAACATGCATCGATACATTTCTTTCTCGATGCAATTTCATATGTGATATCGCATGGGTCATCTTACGGTCTGCAACATTCAATTTGATTTGGCGGTCAAGTCTTCTAGGGTCAACTGCCCCGAAGCTATGCTCGATAATTATGGATCATCACCGAAGGACAGTTTACTACGAACCATGCTATATCTTATTTCGGAGCCAAATCACGTTCCGGCGATTTTCTATGCGACTACCCAATCCGAACATAACCATTTCTATCGGCACAACTGATGCGCAACTATCCTCCGAGTAGAGTCATGCACTATCGTCGATGATTCCGCAATTTACGAAACATCTACTCGTATCGAGTTCGAGTCTATCTTATTTTGCGGTCGACACACGAGATGCCATACGCATCGAACAATCGTCGATGACTTATAGTCTCGCCCTGATCAATCACAAAATTACGATCAACCAAGTTCGTTCATTCTCGCATCGTTATCTACAAAATTTGATAGCGCGAGGCACACTCTATTTTGTATTCTCATATCGTGCTTACGTTTCCTTACGTATCGATCTCGATACGCCGTATCCATTTCGATAACGTATGGTTCAACTTGAATCCGTTTCAAACGTCAACTTAACTTGCATCGCATACATCCAAGTTCGCAACGAACTTTTCCATACGCATCAACTCATTCTCCGATTTGCCACATTCCACTATACTTTGATCGCGTAACTGAGTTACCGATTATCCAATATCGAATCCTCAAGTCATACGATCTCATCCTCTAAGTTTTGTGTGTTTTTCAATCGTACTCGAATGAGTTTCGTCGTAACGTAACCAACTATCTCTTGGGAACGATTACTCACGTCAACCAACTTTCTTACCAAAGTCGCACATCGTGCGATCTGATTACATTTCGTCTCGCCCAATATTTCTATCGAGATCGTAAGTCGTGCGATTCGATTTCACTTTGCATCGGCTAACATTTCTATTGAAATCGCAAGTCGTGCGGTTCGATTTCAACGTTTCGAGTTTCCTATCCCGTCGATCCGATTGTTGTCTCAAGGCATAATCGTTTTGCTAGTTTCCATCATTCAACTGACACATAAATTTTCAATCAACGTATCATTCCATGATACAAGCCCCGCCATACCGTTCTAACCGATCATCGAAGAACACTTGCATCAACATATCGTCATACAAATTTTCAATCGAGTCTCGGTGCTATCCCGTCCGTTGCGGACAAACCTTCCACAATTCTCACAATACGTTGATGTAATTCATCGCACAAGTGGTACTGCATATACCACTCGAAATCGAGCCATTAATTGCATCGGTGGTATGCCATATGCCACCCAGAAATTAAGTTACTTTCGTCGCAACGTATTCTTTACGAACAAACGATCTCTTCCGACTCATGATTTCCGCAGTGATCGTGCTTGATCACAACCGTAACTCTGATTAAATCAAATTCGAAACAACTCGACGAATGTTTTCATTTGCCAACACAAGCTCGGTGCGCAACCGAACCGATTTCGTTTCTCGATTTATAACTTTTATTTTCTTCCGTTGCATCTTGTACAACAATTCGTTCTCGATATCCATTGTACTTCGTGCAGCGATTTCACTTTTATATGTGTTGCACCACGTGCAATATTTTACTTTCAATACGCATTGCACATCGTGCAACAATTTATTTTCGACATCTGTTGCACCTCGTGCAATATTTTATTTCCGACATTCAAAGTCAATGCCCAAATCCGTTCAACACATTCGATATTGACTTATCGCTTTTCATCGCAACGCACATTCAAAATCGATATGTGAATCCGTTCGACACATTCAATATCAACTTTCATTTTCTTTTCAGCGCATCATTTACAATCAACGCGTGCAATTCCTGCAGCAACATTCCACGACTTTCATTGTATTGATGAAACAAACTTTTCTTATATCGATCGTTACAAACAACGAATATCTCAAATTACAATTCACGACGTGTTGCATCCACAGCAACAATTCCTTGAATTCAAATCTCGTAACTTGTTGCACTTACCGCAACAAACCTTTCACGACTTTTCCAGCAACACCATGTAATTTCTAAAACAACACGCGGTAAAATTACATAATTTATATTAGACTTATTGTATGGAACATCCAGTGTGGCATCAAGTAGAGTCAAGAGTGATTTCGATTGGTGGTGGGCAACTCTTTGGAATAGAATGAAGCAAGCGTCCAGAGAAAATTGAGCCTAGAGCTCTGATACCAATTTGTCACGCCCCGACCCGGAATCACCCGAATCATCGTCCTCGCAGGAGGCGTGATGTCGCACGAGCCTGGAGTTGCGCTCGTGCAAGGCAAGATGACAAGTTCTCAAATGGTTATCTTCGAGTTGATATTAACAACGAAAGAAAAACAAAGTATACGAAACAATTCTTCTTTATTGATATTCGAAATGAGATTACAAAGGCTTTCGATAGCCCAACGGAATTTGTCAGATTGGCTACAACACTCAGGTTCTCACTTGCCCATAAAGTATTTCACCGTTCCATACATCATGCCTTCTATATCTCGGCCGCATCAATCCTGTTGCAAGTCCGAACGTCATACGATCGTACGCTTCAATACGCTTCGGCATTCCAAGCCTCAACGCGTTCAAGCGAAGCTCCACCGCGAGCATACCAATCCCTGAACCTGCTAGCAAACTAGTGGGGGATTAGTACTTTCGTCCTCGCTGTACTGATCAAAAACCCACTTAACAAACCGACATTTAGTATTGTATTGATTCATGCAAACATACAATTTAGTTCTCTTTCTATGTTCTTCTTAGGATGAGTTTATGGCATATTCGAAGACTGTAAAGCATGGCAAGCATGTTATTCAATTCGCATAAGTAAACAGGCAAGCAATCTCGTGTTTGTTTCGTGGCACGACTTACCAATATCAACGCCCTCGCCCTTGTACCGACGCAAGGTGAATACGCCTATCCGTTTTCCCTGTCATGTTATAAGTGCCCTCTATTCAGGATCCATCCATGCAGGATATACGTATACCTTGCACTTCCAAACCCATCGCCCTTAACTATATGAAGGTCACTAGCTTTCCGGGCTAGAATGGACTTATATTTATCGAATCGAAATATAAGACGATGTTAACTCTGTGCGGTTGCTAACCAACATCAGAGGCCACCGAAATAATCGCAGCAAGTGGCTTATCACATTCACCTGAAGGTCGCTACCCATCTAAATGAAGTGCACCAACAATACTGTAAACGCAATCCCTCCTAGGCCGAACGGTCCCAGCGCCCTGGTGCGCCACGTTCGAGGGAATACCCATGCACGGGCTTTTATATCTTTAAGTCCATTTGACCATGCAACGAATCTTATCTTTCATACAACCAAGCAAGTTCGCTTATCTCTATTTCAATTGGCACAACGCCCAATGTCCTCAACGAACGTTCGAAGGCTACGAACATTTCGAAGGCACCATGCCGCATCGACAGTTATGTCACATCCGTGCCACAACTGTTCTCCTCGTCGCAACGACGCCATCTTTTGTAAATATCGTACAACTGCGCATATTCGCCGTCTTTTCTTGCATCGTGCATTCAATGCACGCCTCGAAGCCGTGTTTTCTATATTCTACGCCTTAGTATTCAACGCATTATATTTACGTTCCATCCTTCCTACTCGTACAACTGAGGCACGCCTCGATAAGATATTCAATATTCTATCGCTCGTGCACAAAGGCACTCGCACCGATATAGTCTTTCAATGTTCTAGCATGCTAACTCGTGCGCGGGGGCACGGAATGACTTATGCACTAGGGCACTCGTCAATACAGTTATCCTATGTTCTTATGGCTTGCGCACCGAGGCGCTCGCCGTTGCGATATTCAATGTTCCATAGCGACTCGTACGTCTGCCGTACGATTCATTTCAATTGTTCTATCTAGTGTTCGACACGCACTATGTTTATCTCCCTATCGAGCCACGCCTGTGGCGTTGATAGGTTAACTCAGCATACAATGATATGTATTTTACTTAAGCATGACGGAGTAGGAAAGAGATTCAATGTCCCCCCTTGAATCAATGCGCCTTGTCGTTTCGCCGAGCCGTTGCGGCTCGATTTCATAACTTTGTTGCATGGGCAACTCTTCTGACTTAGCCATTCGAGCACTTCGTGCTTCATTGAATTATACGTCGTTTTGGCTTACCGTGCCAACGCTTCAGTCCGTCGCAAGGCAACGATTTGCTTTTGCAGACCCCTTACTGAATAAGGCAAAAGATTGACCTCTAACATTTCAGCGTAAACGTATAGTCTGCACATGAAACCAACTAAAATCAATACTCGCACCGATTCGGACTTGCGCCTTGGTCGATTTGATTTCTTAGAATCTTTGAGCCGTCTCAACGTACTTATCCTTCGAGGCAACGCGGCGCTTCGCATCGATTCACTCGATGCATTCTTTCGGACAAGGCAACTCTTCGTATCGACTTAGTTCGATGTATTGCTCGGGACAACTTAACACTTTTTATCGATTCGCATTGATACGTAATCGGGTCAACGTAACTCTTCGAGTCAATGACTCAGCATAATGCACCGTGCGGAGCGGGGCATTACATTAGACTTCAATCGTCTTATAATTTTTTTCACAAGGAACCCCAAAATTGTTGTATTTGTGTTTTAGCTCGTGTGATTTTGACAATTTAATTTTCTGTAACTTTTTTCGATTCTCTCACAGTTTCTTTGATTTAGGTGTTTCCGGTTTTCGCGTTTCGTTTCCAACACTTATTTCAGTTCCCATGTCAAGAACTCTTGTAATGCATGAAATAGTGACCCTCTTGATTAACGGGAAAGGCATAAGATCATGACTGGATGACGAAAGATCAGTGGATCGACCCAAAGTGACATATTATTCCTTAAGATGATGGAAGTTGGAGATAGTCGACCCAAAGGTATGAAATACAGCATATATAAAATCTTGTCCCGTGTGACCGGGCATCTCAAAAAAATCATTTGAGCAAATCAGCTTGCATGTGCATGCATGTAGTTATCCATCAAACATAGCAAACTATGATTGATCGAAGAAATATTTCAGGAGAAGTAACCAATTCCACCACACTCGATCTATAACTAGGCTTGACAATGGTTCCTCCATCATAGGCTTATAGCCTGCGACAGTTCTTACAACCCCGTCGACGCAACCAAAGATGGCCTCCTACTCGGAGAACCTACGTAGACTATAGTAATAAGTAGGGAGCGTATATTATTGACAGAAGGAAATTTAAGGATGTACTGCTGGCAAAAAATGGCCTCTTGTAACAATTCCGAAGGGAGGAGTTTGTACATCATTGATCTCTAAGAGATATCAGAGGCAAGGAGATTTGACAAATCTTATCTTAACAAATCGAGTTGGATGAGTTCGATTCCGCACATAGATAACGGATTATGTGTAACCATGCACACACAATGGAAGTGGTAGAGTCAACAAACCGAGATATGACCACAATCAGTGATTCCAACTTCTATAGTGAAGCCTTCGTTTTGTCAATCTTCGCATCATTTATCTATTCTCCTGTACTTGAAGGCTATATGTAATGATGAATTTTCTTTTCTCATGTTCAATCTTCACAATCTATCTTGCTTGTATTCACAAATCTAAGAAAACTCAACAAACAACTTCAAACCTATAACTTAAACATTTGTTTAATCTCACCAAAGAATCAAACATTGAGGCCGATACAAACACTAGCTATATATATTCATACAACAAAGAAAATCTTAAGGCATAGTCCTATTGTTAATCATCCACATGCCCGGACTTGATACGAGATCTCAGGGCACCAAAAGTTTATAATGCACCAATTTTTTAATATTATTTGATGTATGCAAGTCCAATTCTAAATAAAAGTCTAACAGACTCATTCTAGTCATTTTAGTCCGCATTAAAAAAAATTTGTTATAGAATATATAAACGTCATATACTAGAAGACCAAGATATTATTCAATTAGTCAAACTAAAGAAATTTTTTGGTGCAGTCGTTGTCAAAATTCTCTCCCCTTTCATCGCTCTAACAGTCTAACACTCTCAAGCTCCTCTACTCTTCCGTCACTCTCTCTTTCTCTCTCTCTCTCTGAGGTAATTGAACAACAAAATAATTTACAATTTATTCTTGAATCTAGAGATCTAGGACTTCAGAGAACTGAGGACATCACACACACTAGCCTAGTGGTAGTGTGTCATTAGCATATATATATATATATATATATATATATATATATATATATATATATATATATATATATATATATATATATATATAGGTTTCGAGGAAATTTCTGACAGCTTGGAGCAAGCAAGCTTATGAAGATATCTTCCAAGCCATTTGCGAGGCGGAGGACGACGTGACCCGAGCCAAAGCAAGATACATGACCGACTGTTCGCCTGATACCAGGAAGGCGCTGAATCTCACCAAAGCCATCCTCAAATTCAGGCTGAAGATTGAAACCAATTTCTGGAAGCAGAAAGCGAGGATCAAATGGGACAGCGAGGGGGACAATAACTCGAGCTTCTTCCACGCTTGCGTAAACGGGTGTAGACAAAAACTCACTCTCCATCATATTGTCGCAGACAACGGCACCAGCATCACCGACCAAAAGGGTATCCAAGAGGAGGCCGCGAAGTTCTATTCCAGACTTTTTTCCAAGGAGACGGTTCTGAAAGACAACACCTTCCTGGATGGGGTGCCCCACCTTATTAGCGACACAGAAAATTTTTGGCTTGAACAGCCACCTCGGAGGAAGAAGTGAAAGAAGCAGTCTGGGCCCTCGACGAGCACAGTGCCTTAGGGCCAGACGAATTTTCGGGGTTTTTTTTCGCACTTGCTATATCATCAAGGTTGACATCCACAATGCGGCCTCCGCCTTCCTCTAGGGAGTACCTATCCCAGAGCCATCTCGAGCACCAACCTTATCATCATCTCAAAGAAAGACAACTCAGAGACATTCCGCGACTTTCGCCCAATCAGTCTCTGCACCTTTACCAACAAGATCATATCCAAGATCATCGCCTCCCGCATGGCAGGTCTTCTCCCCAAGATCATTTCGGAGGAGCAGAGTGGCTTTGTTCGGGGGGAAAATATCCAAGATAACATCATGCTGGCTCAAGAGTTAGTCACCTGCATGAAGTTCCAAGCAAGAGGGGGCAACATTGCTATTAAATTGGACATGGAGAAAGCCTACGACAGACTTGATTGGCAATTTATGATCTGGGTCTTCAGAGCCTTCGGCTTCTCCAAAATCTGGACCAACGTTGTGTGGAGATCGATCAGCAACTCATGGTTCTCCACGGTTATTAACGGCCAAGGGGACGGGTTCTTTAAATCCACTCGCGGGGTTAGGCAAGGGGATCCACTATCCTCCACCATCTTCATCATTACGGCGCATGCATTGAGCAGAAACCTTAATAAGATGGCGAGCACCCCCAACTTCCAGCACTACCATACGGCTAGCGACTGCCCGATCATCACCCACTTGGCATTCGCTGACGATATACTTATATTCTCATCCGGAGACGCAGGATCGGTGGAAGTCGTCCACAATACACTCCAGAAATATGAAAGGTGCTCAGGACAGAAGATCAACCCGGATAAAAGTGTTATCTACACCCACCATAATATCAAGAGAGAGCAAGCGGCTAGCATATCAACCACCACATCATTCTCCATCAAGCACCCCCATTCCTCTACCTTGGGTGTCCCCTCGTGTACGGCAAATCAAACGCCGGTATCTTCGAGAACCTGACCAATCGCATCAGAAAGAAGCTCGAGGGCTGGCACAACGCCACTCTATCTGATCCGGGAGGCAAGATTATCCTCATCAATCATGTCCTCACTTCCATTTCCATCTACACCCTGGCAGCGTGCTCCCCCCAAGAAAGTCCTATCCTACATCGAGAGCATCTTCAGCAATTTTCTCTAGGGACACAGCGGCGGCCACGAAAAGCACCATTGGGTCAGCTGGGACACCATGGCTCGTCCCACCGAGGTGGAAGGTCTGGGTTTCACCAAACTTTCCCACATTGTTAACACCTTCTCGATGAAATTGTGGTGGACGCTTTGCACAAGTAAAAACTTATGGTCCAGGTTCATGAAGGCCAGATACTTCAAGCACATCTACCCGTCCATGGCCATCGCTAACAGCAGATCTTTCGCGGCCTGGCGCCGCATTCTTCTCGGGAGGTCACTCGCCGAACCAACGATCCGCCTTAAGGTGGGCATCGGCGAAGCTTTGCCTCTCCTGGAGCGCTGGGTAGGCGATTTCTTGCTTTCCAACACTACGGCGGCTCCTAGGAACAACACTATCAAGGACCTATGGGACCCTCCTGTTTCACTTAACAAAATATGCCTAACAAAAAGTTGGCTTTTGAAAAATAAAACGAGAAAAAGTACAAGAAGTACAAATTTGATTCTGGGAAAGTATTGCTATGGAAGTCTGATCTGTAAATGATCACTTTATTCCTTGGACCATATGATGATGATGAAGATCACTGCTTGAAGTAGAACAACTTGGAAGAACTAAGTCACCAGAAAGGTATCGACGCACTTGGGCACTGATGGCGAGGCCGAATGCTTTCCTGCTTTGCTTCACTCTGTTCTGAAAGAAAGGTTGAAGAAGAATGCTCTAGGGAATCAAAATCTCGAATTTCTGATCTCTGTATTCACTCCTGTCTCTCTGTGTGTGTGTAGAAGAAAATATAAGTCTATTTATAGACTTGGGCTCTGGTGCGTAAAAGCTCAGCTAAAGTTCCGCCATTATGCTTACAACCGCCACCCACGATCAAAGTCATCCTCTGTATACGTTGACACGTGTCCCATCAATTCAGTAAGAATATGATGCATGTACACACGTTCTTCGGGATGTGTGGCATAAAAGCCATGTAGGCAAACCACGTTCCAAATTGATCAGAAAGAATAGGGCGTAAAATAGCCCCAATGTGCTCTGAGCGTAAAGCAATAGATTGAGCGTAAAGTAGCTTTGACGTAGGCTTCCCGCGTAAAGTGGTTATTAAGTAACCTTGAGCGTAAAAGATAGCTCAAATAGACTTTACGCACACGTCAACTGTTGAGCGTAAAAGCTCGTATAGTCTTCGTGCGTAAAATAAGCCATAGTGTGAGCGTAAAGTAGCTCAATCTATATACTAAACGACAACATTGGTCTCTGTATAAAACAAATCCCTTTGAATTCTGTGATATATGCCATCATTAATATCTTCATGTCAGAGTTTACATTAAATGCAAGACTTGACAGCTTTGTCCAGCGTAAAAGAGGATAACTTGTCCTGGGCGTAAAACGATGGATGTAGACCCGAGCGTGAAAGCAGTTAGCCTGCTTAGGCGTAAAACCATTAGCCTCTCCATGGCATAAAGGGGATCAACTTTGAGTAGAATGATCTGTTACTTTGGCCCTTTCTGTGAAGCACTTTTTACGCTCCTACAAGACCCCCTTCAAAGTTTTCAAATATCTCCAAAATTTGAAACACTTTGAACAGAAGCGTAAAAGTTGAGATTTGATGAGCGTAAAATTCGGGATACGCAACAGTCGTCCGCGTAAGAGCGGGGATATCCAACAGTCAGCATAATTATAGGGATATCCAACAGTCGGTTTTGAATCTCTCTATAAATAGCTCTTTTCAGAGAGAGAGAAAACACTTTTACTCATCCTCTCAAATTCCTTTGCTCTTTCTTTCTTCGAAACTCTGATCTGATGGCTCCTAAGAAATCATCCGCCGCCGGTAGCAAGGGGAAGAAACCTGCCGTTGATTCGTCATCGACTGGTCATGTGAAAACCCCTGTTCGATCATCAATACTACACCGACAACCCAACCCGGCCGTAGCTCCTCCTATGACGGGTAAAACCCTATTCTTTGGCTGGGAAAATCCGTTGGGGAGGAAGAAGATAACCCAAACCTTTAGCTTTTTACGCCCACGTTGTACGTGTTAGCGTAAAAACTGAAATAACAGCATACGCCCACGTTGTACGTGTTAGCGTAAAAGATAAAAAGAATACGCCCACGTTACACGTGTTAGCGTAAAATTTGGATTTTACGCCCACAATTAATGTGCTAGCGTAAAACTTAACTACGCTTATGTTCATACATGCCAGCGTAAAAAGTTACATTACGCTGATTACTATGTGGTAGTGTAAAATTCATCAGTCACTGAGAGACTTTGTAAAAGACTTCATAAACTTTTGTCAACTCTTAATAATCATAAAAGTTAATGTCTTTTAATCATAAAGCTTCGAACTAATTTGATCTTTTTTTGTCTTTCTGTCAGTGGATTTGCAAACTCATCCACTTGAAGAAGTTTTTGGCTCGTCAGTAGGCATGGTGGGTTCAAATTATCTGGAGGATCTGTCTCATGTCGAATTTCCCCAATCAAACCCTGAATATCCTGCAACAAGAGCACATCTGGTATATGCCCAGGGAGATAGGATGTTGTTGTCCATGATGAATGGAGAAGTGCTGATGTCACTGGATAATCAAAATTTCCTGAAGCCAGCTTTCTTATTTGGAGATGCGATAGATTACAAATCACAGACTCATCCCAAAAAAGAGGCTTGGGTATTTAAATCTGGAGAAAGGGTAATGTATCTCCCTGATATGGACAGGGATTACCCTATATCTGGTTTTGTTCATGCTAGCCATCACCGTCAGATGCTATGGAATTTGACTCCTAATAGCTATGGTAGACCAGGCAGAATCATCTTCAGAAGGGAAAGGGCAAACGACATGGGCTATCATATTAACACTCCTTGCAGTGGTGTTATTCCATTTTCTGGATTATTGCCTGGGATTACACCGAGTGAAGATTCATCTCTCATCCAGCCGGTCCAGATTCCAATGTTCATAAATTGATTTATAAGGGAAGGAGTCTTATATCCTCAGACCAACCCTAGGCTGACAGGATGGCTGACCCCTTATAGTGGTAACTGGATCCAGATTAGCAACTGGGTCATAAAAAACTTTGAAACAGAGTTGAAAGATATCGGTTTGTATGAAGCAGTGGCTTTTACCAGTTATGGCATTCCACCAAATGGCAATCTGTTCTTGGCTTTGTTGGAGTTGTATATGAGTTCGACAGGAACTTTCGCAACTCCACATGGCGAAATGGGTCTGGCCCTTCATGAAATGCAGTTCATCTCGAAGTTTCCGATGGGCGAGTTTCCCTATGAAGAATATATTCCCTCCAATCGGAAATTGGCAGACATTCGGGAGAAGAATCCCGAACTGGTACAAGTTTATGAAGAACTCATGTGCCATTATCTGATATGCACCAGTATGTATAAAACCGGATCACATCTGGCCTACATTACAAAATGGACCACTTACCTATTTTATCATAAAAATAGAGTGTCTAGGACAGATAAGAGCAGGTTCCGAGAAGATAAGACTCAGGTCATCAAGCCTTGCTCTATAATTCCTGCAGATTTAATTCAGGAATTGATGGTGTCGCAGAAAGCTCGCGACCGATATCTATCTACCAGAACTGGAGACATCCCTGCGGGGACTGAGGCTTTAAGCTACCTGAGGCAGGGTAGCCAAAAAATGTCGAAGAAGGCCTTGTTGGCAGGCTTATTATCTTTATGGCTGCGCAGATGGGTCGTACCAGGAATCAGTACTGTGGACCGAATTCACCGCAACGTATTGTGGCCAGCGGTCCGTCTGGTATTCAAGAACAAAATTAACCTGTTGTCGGCAATGGTGTGCCGAATAAGCGCAGGTCTAAGGATTTTTGGTGAAGAACTGATCAATAACGCTCCTCACAATTTTCCAAGGGTAGAGTTACCATTCACCTATCTGATAGGTTGGTTACTACACCATAATTGTAATTTGTTGCCACCAGGCCCCGAGGATGAAGCGAGGATTTTCCTTCAGAAATTTAGCAAATCTACGTGGAGAACTACTACGTTAGCAGACACCAGAGCAGCATTGAATTATTCGCACGGCTGGAACTTCTTCTGCACCAGACCACCAGTTCCGGCTGACTGCCTCGATGTGCAATTTGAAGATAGAGTAGATAAATCGGCCTTATTGCCGAGATCTGTCTACCGATGGCTAGTGTACATCAGACCCTCTCATCTGATGTACAGGAATGAAGATAACTGTACGTTTGAGCCTTATCTGCCAAGTAGATTCGCTCGTCAGTTTGGATATGATCAACTTCATGTTGGCAATCCTTCCACTAGCTTCTATCATTATGGGAAGCTGATCGACGGTGCACGCGCATGGAGATATTTCGGAGCTGCATGTACTGGCGCTAGATTCACCATATCTACAGCCACTAGTACAACTGAGCTACGTATACTCCATACGTATGCTCGTTTCTATACATCTATCCGTTCCTTTGAAGAAGGTTATAGTATGCAAGGGAGTCTTCGTTGGGCTCAGGAAGGAAATGTTGAAGAACCTATCAGGATAACCCCTGATGTACCAGATAATACTGCTGCTATAGATGAATTTCTGGCAGTAATCCCAAGAGGAGCTGGGGAGATAGCCGTAGGACCAATAATTATTGGAAAGTCCCACAAACGAAAGCAGAACACAGCTACCATTTCTCCGGTGAAGTCTCCGGAGAAGAAGAAAAAATCCACCACCAAAGGGCCTTCCAAACCAAGAGCCCATACTCCGGAAGATGATACTTTGATTGAAGAGGGTCATATGGTCAGTTCTTCTTCAGTTAATCCAGGCGAGGGGTCTTCAGCTCCTCCACCAGTAGTTGGATCTGAAGCTGTAACACTCTTGTCCCCTGGACGTCTTAGTACCTCACTCCATCTGTCTTTGCCATCCAGGACACAAATTACAGAGGGTGTTACTACTGTATCCACTGCTCATCAAGATCGCATTCCATTAGACGAACCGGCTCTTGACTTTGAGGATGATGACTGGGATGGTGATTATGACACATATCTTAAAAAAAAACGCACATATTCCAAGTATTATACAAAACCTATATGGAATTATATATCATGATTTTGTATATTAACTTATTTTTGTTCATTTTGCAGATGTCATAATTGCACCGAAGCCTGTGGCTCCTCCTCAAGAAGAAGAAATCTATAAAGAGAATGAGGAATCTGAGGAGGAACCTTCTTCTTCAGAAGGCGCAGATGCCGAAGAGGGGGGAATGCAAAAGCCTGAAGTGGAGTCTCGAGAAGAGCATCTTCTAGCACAATCTGAAGTGTCCTCTCCTACTGAGGACCAGCACAGAGAGAAGACTAGAGTCGATCCCACTGTAGGTGATGATGGGGCTACTGAAGGAGACCCAGACTTGAACAAAGAATCAACTGTAGAAAATGTCACCACAACTGAAGCAGTAGAAAATCCTGTGGAGCAATCAACTGAAGAAGATGTTGGAGGCATGCTTGAACTTCCAACGGAGACTGGGGAAATTATAATAACATCTTCTACTGTCGTTACTGATCCAGTACCAGTTTCTGACAAGCCGATGCCAGAATCTGAATCACCTCCTGTAGTTGTCACCACATCCACCAACATTACCGCCGCCAGAACTCCAGAAATGGCTGGAGTGACGAATATTGAAGACATTGCTTCTGAGGTTCTTAAGAACCAAATAACAGCAGTAACGACGCCAGCTCCACCTTCGTCTGTTGTTACACCGATGGTAGCTATAGATGTTGGAGAGATAATCCCTGAAGCGTCTAGGGATCAATTGGCTATAACGGTAGTAGCAGCAACAACTTCGTCTCATCCTACTGTTGCACCACCAACATCTGCTTCCGATCTCCAAGGAAGAGACCTGTTGGATATTGTTGCCAGGACAAGTTCCAGCACAGAAATGAATCTCCTAGTTGAGATTTATACTGACACCTTTTATAAAAGTTTGGCAACCTTGATAAAAATGGTCCTAAATGAGGGCCTCAATTATGAGACTTTGAGGACGGCGATGGCTTCGACCATCAAGAACGTTGCTATGTTCAACGATGCTGAGAGAGCTGTCACATTGGAGAAGATTGTGGAGGACCTTGAACATCCAATCAGGGAATACCTCAAGCTGTCAAGCAAGACTGTGGAAAATCTTATCGAGGAGGAATATGATGCCTTAACAGCTGATTATCTTGCTCGGGAGGCTACATATAATGAATCTCTCCGTGAACACAGTTTGAAAGTTGCCAAAGAGAAGGCCTTTTTGGTTGGAATAAAGCCCGCCTTACATGGTCACAGAGTAGCTTATGATGCTCTGAATATAGACATTTAGAATCAAAATGATGAAATCCGTGAAGTCGAGGCTAAGTTAGTTCACTTGAAGGCTGAAAGGGAAAAGATGATCGAAGCTCGAAATCTGCACCTCACCCAGAGCTCGATTTTAGAAGAGAAAGCCTTTGGAGCTGAATCGACTATCAGGACCCTTGATGAAGCCAAAGAGGGTCTGATAACTACCTTCGCCAAACTTTCCTGTATTTGCACCCCTGAGGCTCGACGTGCTGAGGCTACCAAGAAAGTCATGAGCTCTCATGGTAAGCGGCTAGAAGAGCTGCAGAAGTTACTTCAAGATATTTCTGCTTCACCTTTAAAGAACTCTTTGTAACCTTCTTATCCGTTTTGCAATGTTTTCAAAATGAATAGAATATATATTTTGTGATCCTATCGTTTATTTGGAACAATAGGTATGAGCTAGAAAATACTTATCAGAGGTTATAGGAACATGACAAGTCTCAGAGGTAATATGGACATGATAGATAAGTAGATTTAATATTCATCCAGAGGTCTTGAGAACATGATGAAATAATAAATCCAATTAATCAACTGATAAGACAGAAAATTAATCTCTGTTTGAGAATATACAATACAATCAGAGGTAATATGGACGTGATAGTATGTAAGAACTCAAAGAAGAGTAGATAAATATCTATGCAGAGGTCAAATGAACATGATAGATAAAAATGAAATACTTATCAGAGGTAATATGAACATGACAGTATGTAAGAACTCAAAGAAAAGTAGATAAATATCTATGTAGAGGTCAAATGGACATGATAGGTAAGTAGATTTGATATTCATTCAGAGGTCTTAAGAACATGATAAATAACAAATCCAACTTTATGTGCCAACCGGTAAAAAGAAAATGAGTAACCAGCTTAACCAAACCTTGGTAGCTGAGGAATAAGGAGACAGATGTTATTGAGGATATACATCATTATTGATAAGGAAATGAATAACTCAATATATTTTTCAAGACAGAGGATGTCATCCTCAAGGATTATTCTCAAATGGTTCTGATTCAGCATTAATTTGAACCATATTGACTGAGAATACTCGACCAGATTCACTATATGAGAAACGAGACATATCGGATTCGATGAATAGAACTTCTTCTGAATCTGATGATTGCGAAGGGCTAGAAGAGAATTCTTCTTATATGTCGTCATTAAACATGTGGGACGGATCATATCCCAACCCATGACGAGTCTTCTGGTAAAACGGATCACTGCATAATGGTAGTCGTCTACCCTTGCCTTGATTAAGACCTTGCATAGTCTTCAAATCATATCCCATATTCTGGATAATCTTGATAGATTGTTGACTATATTTGTCAATCCGGATTCTTCCTTTATCTTTATCCTTCAGATCATCTGTCTGAGTAACAGGGATATTTCTAGCCAGGCCAAACACAATTTGGCATTTGTTTTTCTTATCAGACGGGACCACGAAATAGGATTCTTTGTACCGTTTGAAAGTTACGTAAGCTTGTGATGAAGCGGCTACAGGAAGCAGATAGGGAGAAGATGTCAAGAACTTTTGAGCATAAGGTCCGACATCAACATGAGGAGGAAAAGAATTCTCCTTATGATCAATGTATAAAGTTTCTTTCGGCTCTATGTTGTCTTTATATTGATGACTTTGATTATCAGAAGATAAAGTCATTCTCTCAATAAACTTGACAGCCATATACTCGAAAAGGAAATCTTCATTGATATCAAAAAGTACAGAATGATCAATATTTACATCATTTACAATCTGATTGCTACGCTTCGGATTAGTCAACAGTGGACCATCATCCGTCTTTTGCGTAGATTTGCCAAGATTGACAATCAATGGTGATTCTGGATCATTCGTACAAGAAGTATGCCCTTTGACCTTGATCATAAAAGGTTGAACTTGGCTCTTAACAGGAATATTTATTGACTCCTCAGATGAAGTTTGAGTTCTTCCTTTAACCTTGATTATCAAAGGTTGATCATTGACAGGTTGGGATTGAATTCGTCCCTTGACTATGATCTTCAAAGGTTGCTCCTCTGGCGGATCTTCATTAATAGATTGATCCTCAGATGATGATTGATCTTCAGCCATATCTGATATCTCTTTCACATGCTCTTATTTGTAAAGCCTTGAATCAGAGAAGTAGGCTTCGACACCCTTGAACGAATTAATATCAGCAAACTCAGTCTTCACAACTCCTTGGGAGTCTACATACTTGAAGCATTGGTGGAGAGTTGAAGGCACAATATTGTGCTCATGAATCCACGGTCTTCCAAGAAGAATATTGTAGGATACGTCCGAGTTGATAACATAGAAAGTTACCATAGTTCGAAGATCACCAATCTGAATCTGCAGACGAATCTTCCCCAGTGGTTTGCTCTTGCCAGAGTTAAAACCGACTATCATAGTACTAGTGTAAGTCAGCTCACTAGTAGGAATCCTCAGGGGTCTTAGCATGCTCTGAAGAATTATACTGATTGAAGACCCAGGATCAATGTAAATCCTGTCAATTTCAGTGGATCCGATATATCCAGTGTAGCACAGAGGCCTATCATGCTTGTTGTGTTTCAATAGCATATCCTTTTGTATAAAGGTGATGTTGGGAATTGCTTCCATCACACTATGGCATTGCGGACATGACACTGGTATATTATCAGGAGTCTTGAGTTGAGCCAAGCATGAATCTGCTTGAAGTAAAGCTTCGCTCAAAGTCTCCCTGCTTTCTCTAGAAAGGCGAAGCAGTTCAAATATAGATAGTCTAGCCGGAGTATTGGCTAACTGAGCTAGAATGTCAAACTTGTAAGGCTTCATCACCACCCCCTGACTGGAAGCAGACTTCAATGGGATATCAAAGCGTACTGCCTTCTGTTTCCCCTTTTCAACCACAGACGGTTTAGCAGGAACAGGAGAAGGTTGAACTGGTAGAGTTTCCACTACATCTTCTGCTTCTTTGGAGGATCCCTCATAGTCTTTATGGTACTTTTTTCCAGATCTTGTACCAGCAAAAGTTTCTTCTTCAAACTCAAGAGAAGAAAGTACCATATTACAGGATTTAGTCTTTCTTCCCTTAGCCTTCTTCTTGTGAGAGTTGCTACGAGGAACTTCAGAACCCAATCCAGCAGTAGAATTCTGATTTTGAATTTGTAAAGGAAGACGTATTCCTTTATCATAATTCAAACCTTCTGCCTTTTGAAAGTCGTAACCCATCTTCTTCATGAGAAGGACAGATTGCTGACTATACAAGTGGATAGGCAGTGAACTTTGGACAGGTGTTTCAGCACAGGAAGAGAAAGAAACCTCTGCAACTACAGGAGAATGAAGCATAGACGTCTCTGTAGTTAAGGGAAGAGAAGGTTTCGGGATACGAAGAAAAATTCCTGTTGGAGCTTTTTCATAAGTAGCAATGATTTGTTGTGCTCGGTATAAAGGAACACTATTCATGGCTAGCCACTGCTGATGAGTAAGCTTGAGCTTGGTAGGAGGAGCTAGACTTGGAGGACAGATGTTTAGTCCTTTCAGTCTATCTTCTAGGGGAAGGCCATCCCAAAGGTGATCCAAGTCATCAGGATCTGGAATAACATGAGAAATCATGTTGCAGGTTTTGACTTTCTTGCCCTTCTTGGATTTTGAAGTTTTACCTTCATTTTCCAACTCAGGTACTAAGTCAGGATGTACCTACATGATTTCACCATTCTTCAATGTGAGCGGCAGCAATCCTGTATTTTCTTCCCTGGCAGGCGGGATATTCACGATCTTCATCGTCGCCTTCGGAATTGGGATAATTCCATCTGGGACTTGCTGTGGAGGAAAATCCCCGAACTGAAGAGAAACCATATTGGTAGTAACCGTATGGTCATCATTGGTTAAAGCAATAGCGCCACCATTTATCAGCTCTTGGATCTTCTTTTTCAAGACATAGCAAGCACTGGTAGGATGATTAATGTATCTATGATAGATACAATACTTGGGATTGTCAGTCAGATTCACCTCATTAGGCCTTTTTGGCTCTGGAATCTGAAGTTTACCACTTTTCACCAGACATTGAAATATCCCTGGGATATCGCTTTCGTCAAAAGAGTATTCTTCCTTTGGCCTGGAAGATTTCTGATTATTTGGCGTCATTTTGTTCTTGGAAAGATTGACCATAAGAGTATCTTTTCCTTTCACATTACGACTGCCAGGATTATTACCAGGATTACTTTTCTTCCCTTATCTTCTGAAGCAAAAATTATCCCGTGTTCACGAGCCAACCTACCATTGGTTTTGGCAGAAACTGCTGTTATGATAAACGAAGCCCAATCTGTGAATTGGGAACCCGTGAAGACAGCAATGGACGGTCGCAGATTCATCTTACATGTATCGATCAACGCAGAATCTGGCATGCCAGGAGGCATTTTTAGAGTAGCCTGTCGGAAACGTTCGATGAACGTCCGAGTATCTTCTTTCTCCTTCTGTTTGATTTCTATCAAGGAGGACATGTTCATGTCCATACCTCCTTCATAGAAGCGGGAGAGAAACATTGCCTTGAATTCGTCAAAAGACGAAATAGAGTTATCGGGCAAGCTACGATACCAGTCGTAAGCTGAACCCGTCAGGCACCCGATGAACACTCGAGTGAGAAGAGCATCATTTTTCTGCAAGTGTACAGTCATAATATCAAAGTAATTGATATATTGACTGAGAGATGCTTTTCCATCGAATAAAACCATGGATTGTGGCTTGAACTTCGGTGGAAAGGGTACATCATTCCAATGAGGAGGATAAGGTTGCTTAATCCCTAACCTATGGAGCTAATCTTTGTGCCTCAAAACTTCAAACTGTGCTTTGAGTTCACGCACTGCTTGAATGGCTTCACTGGTTTGAGGAAGCACATTTGACTGAGTAGTCGTTGGATGTACCATAACCCCCACTGGAGGTGGTACATCTTCAGAAATGATGGGATCCGGAGATGCAGAATTTTGATTAGCAGCAGGCTCTTGAATATTCAAAGGTATTTCAGCCCCTTGACTATCTTGAGTTTGTGCTGCTACTGGCGCCGGTGTCACTACTGTTGGCGGAGCAGTTTGCTGATTCAAAATTATCTGATGCATATTTTGCACCATGTTAAGCATATCTTTCAGTGATTGCTCAACGGAAGTGACACGTTGTTCTGTATTAGCAGACGACGTCTCTGGTTCATCTCCAACATCGTAGGATTCAACCTCCCTTGAAGATACAGAAGGATTTGTATAGAAGTACGAATCCACACTATCGGTATCAGACTCAAAAGATTGAGTACCCCCAGCTTCCGAATCAGAAGTCTGCAATTGTCTTTGTCTTCTTGACCGAGTGTTCTGATATACTCCTTCAAAGGAATCAAGAAGCCTGTTGAACTGTTGTTGACCTGGAGTTTGGGACGTGTTCCGTCTCGGACGTCGTCCTCTGTTGGTATGAGATGCCATGTTGACTGACACATATGGCAGCTCATGTTCTTGATCTTCAGCTTGATGTTGAGGTGCATTGAAACTCAATCGATCAAAAACTGGCCGTTTTGAAGCTGAACAACAACAGTTGATCACAACCTGGTGATATTCACAATGATGTTTTTCTTGGGGGAATGTCACCGGAGATTGTCTATTCTTACGCTTTTGTATTAGCAATTCGCGTAAGTCAGAAGGAGTGGAGGAAATATTCTTCTTTATTACATTTGGGGTAGAAAAACGTTTAGTCCCTTGTGTGTAAAGAAGATTGCTGGCTGCATTTGCAGAACCAAACTGTACATTTTTACGCGTTTGGAGTTGCATGCGTAAATCCTGAGATTTTTGGGCATGAAGGACTCCATTTTCTTGGCGCGTAATTTACAAGTTTGGTACTTTGCGTAAAGCAGTATAAGAAGGTTGTTGGTATAGGACAGAAGCTTTACCAACGATATTTTTACGCTGCACACGTTTAGGTACATTCACATTAGACGTGTGAACATCATTGTGAATTTCATCTACACTGTCATAGACAGGAGACTTACCTTTACGCATGGAGCGTAAAATTTTATTATCTACCACGTTACAAATGGAAGATTTTGTTTTACGCGAAGCGCGTAATTTATTTGAGCCTACCACGTCACCGACGGGAGACTGATTCTTACACTCAGAAGCACAAACTTTAGAGTATGCCCCATTATGAATGGGAGACTCATTCTTATGTACTGAGCGTAAAATTTGGTTCTTACCCACTGAGCGTAAAAATTGATTCTTACGCAGTGAGCGTGAAACCTGATTATCTTCACCGTTATAAACGGAAGATAAATCGTCACACTTTGAGTGCAACTCTGAAGTAAGGACTGCCTCGTTACGAACGGGAGCCCCTACGACAGGAGTGGGAAGAATTCCCTTGTTATCAGAAGCAACAGAGAGATCGGAAACCACTTTGGATTTGGGAATCCAAACTTTTCGTGCTTTGTGAGACTTTTGAACATTGGAATGGCGAGAACCACCCCCAGTTCGGAGCATTTCTTCATAGGCAGTCTGGTCGAAGGGCACAACCAGAGTCTTTTTGGTCGAACCGACCGAAACATCATCATATTGAGCAATCACCTCCTCGTCAGAGGAGAAGGTCGTTCCCCAGCAGAGTCGCCATTTTGTTTCACTTAACAAAATATGCCTAACAAAAAGTTGGCTTTTGAAAAATAAAACGAGAAAAAGTACAAGAAGTACAAATTTGATTCTGGGAAAGTATTGATATGGAAGTCTGATCTGTAAATGATCACTTTGTTCCTTGGACCATATGATGATGATGAAGATCACTGCTTGAAGTAGAACAACTTGGAAGAACTAAGTCACCAGAAAGGTATCAACGCACTTGGGCACTGATGGCGAGGCCGAATGCTTTCCTGCTTTGCTTCACTCTGTTCTGAAAGAAAGGTTGAAGAAGAATGCTCTAGGGAATCAAAATCTCGAAGTTCTGATCTCTGTATTCTCTCATGTCTCTGTGTGTGTGTGTGTAGAAGAAAATATAAGTCTATTTATAGACTTGGGCTCTGGTGCGTAAAAGCTCAGCTAAAGTTCCACCATTACGCTTACAACCGCCACCCACGATCAAAGTCATCCTCTGTATACGTTGACACGTGTCCCATCAATTCAGTAAGAATAGGATGCATGTACACACGTTCTTCGGGATGTGTGGCATAAAAGCCATGTAGGCAAACCACGTTCCAAATTGATCAGAAAGAATAGGGCGTAAAATAGCCCCAATGTGCTCTGAGCGTAAAGCAATAGATTGAGCGTAAAGTAGCTTTGACGTAGGCTTCCCGCGTAAAGTGGTTATTAAGTAACCTTGAGCATAAAAGATAGCTCAAATAGACTTTACGCACACGTCAACTGTTGAGCGTAAAAGCTCGTATAGTCTTCGTGCGTAAAAGAAGCCATAGTGTGAGCGTAAAGTAGCTCAATCTATATACTAAACGACAACATTGGTCTCTGTATAAAACAAATCCCTTTGAATTCTGTGATATATGCCATCATTAATATCTTCATGTCAGAGTTTGCATTAAATGCAAGACTTGACAGCTTTGTCCAGCGTAAAAGAGGATAACTTGTCCTGGGCGTAAAACGATGGATGTAGATCCGAGCGTAAAAGTGCTTAGCCTGCTTAGGCGTAAAACCATTAGCCTCTCCATGGCATAAAGGGGATCAACTTTGAGTAGAATGATCTGTTACTTTGGCCCTTTCTGTGAAGCACTTTTTACGCTCCTACACCTCCTAACAACACCTGGAATTGGATCAAAGTCAGATCATGGGCTGGGTCCGAAGCGGTCGATCACATTCGTCGTAGCGGTTTGAGGATCGGACCAGACACAAATAATCTCGTGTGGTCACCCGATGGTGCCGGCGCATTCACGGTTAAGTCTGCCAGAAGCGTTATCCAGGGTAACGCGGCCCCGTCCCCTCCCATTGCCTCATTCTGGCAGGCGTGCATCCCCAAGAAGTGGTCTTTCCTCATCTGGAGAGCCCTACGCAATATCCTCCCCACTGACAACAATCTCAACACAATCGGGTTCAGCCTTGCCTCTACGTGCACATGCTGCTCTGATCGACAATCGGAAACAGCCAACCACATCCTCAGTCAGGGGGACCTACCGGTCAAGGTGTAACCCCACTTTCCCGAAATTATTAATTTAGTATTTTCTGGTATTTTTAAAATTTTAAGAATAATTATTATTTTTAATTCATTTCTAATTAATATTAAGACTCTTTATAATTTTTCCTTTTAAGTGAAGTATCTGGTTAATTATTTTAGAAGGATTTTGAGAGGGAGGATTTTAACAACTAAGGTTGGAGTGCTCTCCAAGCATCTAACAAACTTTGTAACAACTTTCCTACACTCTAACAAACCCAACAACTTTTCTAACTAACTTTTGCTAACAGTTTGTAATAAACTGTTTGTTCCTGTAATTAAATCAATTCTTTTTATAATTTTCCTAAAAACTCATCTCATCTATATATTAGGTTTTTCTCTCTCTTCCTCTCATTATTTTGATCACTCACGAGAGCAGAGCTCCTGAAACCCTTTCCTCCCCCAAATTTCCCTAACCCTAATCCTAAATTTGTGAAGGAGCCGGCACGGAGGGGCCCACACTCCGGTAGCGCGCGGCCCCTTCTCCGGCAGTGCGCGTCACTAGCAGCAACCAAGCTGCCCTCCACCACGCAGCGGCGCTATTCCTCTCTGAGCGGTGGATCTCGAGTTTTCGTCGACGTTCTTCAGGCGGCGCTCACTTCTCCGATGATCAGGCGGCGGTTCTTCAACTGTCGACGCGCGAGGGTTCTCTTTCCCGACACCGCGGCACGACAAATCTTCGGCGGTCGTACGATCGTTTCCTCGGCGGCGATTCTTCGTTCCCCTGCGTTGATCGACGACTTCATCCTCCTCGGCAGTTCTTCACCTGAAATTTCTGCGAGATAATCGTGCTATCCTAAGCGATCGATTGAACGAGGTGAGTGTTCTTCCTTAATGACTTTTATTTTCTTGAAATTTCTAAAAGAAGAGATTTCAATGTTGCTGATACTTTGTTTTCCTTGGATGCGGGGAACCTGTTTGATGAAATGATTCAATGAGATCTCGAAACTGCAGCTGGACTCAGAGAGCCGTGTCGGACACCTTGGGGTCGTATCCGTGCTCCAGATCGGATTCTTCCTACTCAGGTGATCCTCTATCCCTTCTAAGTGTTGAATAATGTGTTGTTGTACCTAGACTTGATGCGAATACTGGACAGGGGTTGGGCTCTGGATTGCAGGGTGTGTGTGTGCAGCTTTAGTCCGTAACCAGTGTAGTTCGTGTCCAGGTGCTGCTGTGCCCGGTTGTGGTCGTGTGCAGAGTCGTTGTGACTGCAGTCTAGATTTGGTGAGAAGGAGGAGTCGAACAATTTGCAGCCGTTGAGTGTATAGCTGTTTAGAGGGGGGCTTTTGATTTCAATATAGCCATTGGGTTAAACCGTAGGTTTAAAGTCATGTAGGGTTGCTTAACTTGCTAGGATTTTTCTTAAATAAACTTTTTTCTGTATAAATACTTTGTTGGTTTGGTTGTAATAATCTGGCTTTGTATGATTGCTGGGCGGGTATGGGAATTTGAATTTAGTGTGGTTGCAGATCAAATGGGTTGGCCAAATATGGAGTTTCCTTTAGTTTTTTCGCAGCTAAGTTTTCATTGCCAAGCCATTATTCGAAGCTAGCAAGAGGGAGGTTTGGGCTTGTGTTTGTATTGTTTTTTTGTGTGTTTGACAGAGGGGATTAGTTGTGAAATGGCTCATTAGACAGTTGGTCGTGTGTTTAATTCCCTGGATGGTTGAAATGTTATGGAGTAACAGTAGGTAGGTTGGATAAGGAGTTGGGTATAAAACCTTAAGTTGTTGTTGGGCTTTAAGTCTGTTTTTCATTGTTAGGTTAGTTGATTTTTGCTGTGGGCTTCAAAGCCCCATGTTAAATTTTTCATCTAAATCAAATTAGGCTGGACTTAAAGCCCAGTATATTACTTCTATCTATTAAGTTAAATTGGACTGGTATAGTGTAGTATAATTATATACATATGCGTGTACATTAATAAAATACATGAATGGTATTTTTCTACTAATAGTGATAATAATTTTGGTTAATAGATCATTTAATAGTATAATAATATATGTTTACCTAAAGGTAATAATTTCCAAAATAATGCCTTGAGGTATTTTTCCAAATATTATATCTTGATTAAGAGAAAAACCTAAATTGCTAATATTATAAATATTTTCCCTTGAATGATTATTTACCTTAATGATAGTTGTTATTGATAAATATTATACTCCAGTAATTATTAATATTTACTTTAAAACTATTTTACTGATATTGACTAAACCTAGGTTATCTTTGCTATAATATCCTCCATAATATGTTGGTGGCAAACATTCTGGTATGGTTTCAAACATTAATAGTATTATCTAAATAATATTTTACTAAGTTCTCCTAGCTAGTCAGGGAAAATTATAGTTAGCTTCTTAATAATAAATGGTGGCTTGATAAGTAATTAGATTATTTAGTTAACCTGAAATAGTTGGTGTAGTATTAGAACTTAACCGACATGTACTTATTATAAGGTGGACATAGAGATTATCTCCTTATTCTCGATCTTCCAGAGCAAGGCAAGTACACCGACTCGAACCCTTTACTCTGTATTTCTATCTTGCTTCATGTTCTCATATTGACACGTTGTACACACGATTGTTCATTGTTCATCGTTCATTGTTCATAGTTCATTGTTCTTTACTTGTACATTGGGGTGGAGAAATACTACAGATATGTGACCAATCCTATTTTAGCTAGGCATTGACTAATAGCTTAGGTCTCACATCGTACACGTGGGACTCTAAGCCGTACCATTATTCATGTGCTCTTGTTCATTGTTTACCCAGCCGGTCACATGCTCAGATAGTTATTTCACTTGCATGTTATACTGATAGTCTAGTTCATTGTTCAGGATCTATAGTTTCATCGTTATTCATGTACCACAGTTTCAAATTCTTGTCTTGTACCATAGTTCATATTGTGATTCTTTTTTATGCATATCAGTTTTACTTTGTTTAGTGCTTCTTGTCGGGATTGTACTTTGCTCTTTTCCTGACATGATACGTTACAGGTATGCTTGATGATATTGTACCACCTTGGACCAGAGTCCGAAGATGGTGGAGTTGTGTTTCAGGATGGACTTAGAATTGTAGAGTTATAGTTAGATCTTTTCTTAGATTTGTTTTAGAGATTTTATCATTTATTGTATTGAGGATTCAGGATTGTATAATTTTATTCTTGTTATCGGATTTGTCTCCGGATGATATTGTATTGACTTGGTAGATTGTGGAGATCTGTTCTGGGAACGTGTATAGCAGCTGTGTTGTTTTATGTATCTTGTATCTTGGAGTTTTTCTTAGAATTGTACAGCTTACTTCGTCGTGTCCATCAACGAAGGCTGGGCGTGTCCGACTCGTGTCCGATTATTCGAAAGTGGATCGTGACACAAGGTCTGGAGATCTCTTTCCCAGCGTTGCAGATTGCCTCATGGAAACGACAACTTTCACCACCTTATGGACACCTGGGCTTCAGCGTCCCACGGCTACCAGATCGTCGCTGCGGCCGCCACGTGGGTTATCTGAAAAAATCGGAACAAGACGAGATACGAAGGCCACCAGTACAGCGCAGACCAACTGATTTGGGAGACGATTCGTCAATGCCACAAACGGAGATCCCGCTGTAGGCATGGCCAGGTTGCATTCTGGAACTCTCTCCTATCCTCGGCTTAGCCGTTTTGTTTCTTGTTTGCCTCTTCCTTTGTCAGTATACGTGTACAGGCATCGGCATTTTGCGCCTCATGGTATACATGTAAAGGTTCGACCTTTTCGGCCTTATATATATATATATATATATATATATATATATATATATATATATATATATATATATATATGGTAATGACCCTCTAGCCTAGTGGTAGTGGTGAGGCATGCAACCCGAGTGGTCAGGTGATCGATTCCTGGTGGGAGCGTTCGCCACAATTACCTTATATATATATATATATATATATATATATATATATATATATATATATATATATATAGAGAGAGAGAGAGAGAGAGAATAAGGGAGGTAGGGTGCCACCTCACGGAAGGGTGTCTACTTGTCACCCCCCCCATGCTATCATAATGCACATGGGTGCATGATGATAGCATGTGGGGGGTGACAAGCAGACACCCTCCATAGGGTGGCACCTCACCTCCCTCATCCTATATATATATATATATATATATATATATATATATATATATATATATATATATATATATATATATATTCCCATATTTGCATATCTGATGAATGTGATTCATGTCTACAAGTGATATATTGCATATATAATTACTCAGGTATATATATACCAAATTCAAATTCAATATTTTAATTGTTTGATTTCTTTACATAGGCTTTCGTTGTTCTATTTCTTCATAAATGCATTGGTGTAAATTTTACATATATATATAATCTAATAGGTTGCCGACTTGTACTATGAGGCTATGAGCAAATAATAACTAACTTTTAAAGACTTTGTTTACTATGTAAAGGCATATAAAAATATTTTTCATTTAAAACTACTACACTAGAGAAGCATACATGCCTCCCAAAAGAAATAATTGTTTGGAGCTGAAAAAAGAAAAAAAAGAAGCAACAAAAGAAAGAAGCATATATTCAATCGAAGGGAAAAAAAAAAAAAAAGCAAAAGAAACATGCCTCATATTACTTTGGATATTATATTTTGTTTATTGTTTTATTTCTTGAACTTTGTATTGATAATACTATTGTATAATCGTAGATGATAAAATTTATTATATGAACATTAAGCTACTTGAGGGCACCACTTTTAAAGTTCGTCTCCGCTCTCAAAATCTAAAGTCCGTCAATGATCATCCATTACAGTTTAAGATAATTTTTTGGGAGCTCCTGCTAGCTCTATCTATTATATTTCCACTGGTATCTCATTGACAAATTATCAGTCAATTATGTTTCTAAATTTCTCATAAAATAATCCAACCTATGTAATGGTAGGTTCACAAACCTAAAAATTCTCAAAATTATAGAACATAATTTAAATAAATTTCAAACCAATCATTTGGATTCTGAAATACGTATCAACTGGCCCCGTGAGAGGGGGATTTTGTTCCATTCATTTCGGAACAAACTATGAATCTCGTTGCCAATCCGTTGATTTTTTTTTTCTGCAATGTCAAGAATCAGCGTACGTGCATGTAAACTCGTATTGAACTGAAATAATGAAATATGAATCTCTTATCTATTTACAAAGCTAATAGAAGAAGAAATATTCACATAGGATAAACAAAGCTAATAGAAGGCTACATTTTTTTATTAGTATTACAGATAATATGATCCTTAATAGGGCTGAATAAAGCTGAATGTAAGGAAAAGCTTCAAACAGGAATTCAAAAAAGAATAATACTATTTGTCCCTCCAAACCATCCTTCCTTGCGTGACAGCTGACGTGGCAGCTGACATGGCCAATTCTATAATTAAAATTAAAATTAACATTAAATTTAATATTAACATTAATATTAACACTAACATTAAAATTAATATTAACATTAATATTAACATTAACATAATATTAATATTAACATTAACATTAACATTAATATTAATATTATTAATATTAATGTTAACATGAAAATAATTGGGTAATTAATTTTTTTGGTTAAAATTTGTCATGTCATATGACACATAATGTTATTTAGCATTCCACGTCTGCTGCCACATAAGGAGGGATGGTTTAGAGGGACAATTTGGATGTACAAATAGCATTACTCTTCAAAAAAATATGGAATAACGCTTTGTTGTTGATGTTGTTGCCGATGTAGTCTTCTTTTGGCAAATGTATCTTTTGTTGCAATTGTTTGAGTTATGGGATGAATTTTTTTGGTGTTGCAAATTACTGGGTGATCCAACTTTAGACATGATATACAATGTTAAGGCTGTTACTAGAGAACATCAAGCTTATTATTTGCTTATATTCAGTACTGATTATTGATTAACCACCACAACATTGGAACCTATTATTAAGGTTCATATATAGAGCTCAAGGGGACCCCCTGAGCCTGAGGGATGATGCATGTCCTTGATTATTCTCGCTTGGGAAAGTGAAACAAACAACAAATTCTCTTCGCATAGGCCGTCTGAGCAAACATAATAGTCGGCAAGATGGCTAAACTCGGGCCCGAATCTGAGTATCTTCAAATATTTTAAATCGAGCCCGAACCCGATCAGATTTAGTCCGTCCGACTTGCACCCGTAAAATGAAACAGTTTTTCTAAAGTGATCTTCAACTAGCAATCTTCTCCTTCTTGAAGACTCCTTTATCAAGGAACAATCTTGACAGCCGGTTGCATTACTTTAGATTGGAGCCCGCATTAGATGACCTGCCACAAACCAACAACGAGGGAGGGTTTTTTTTTTTTTGCCCATATCTTGAGGCCGACAGCTTGGAACCGTGGCCGCCCCGCGACCACCCAACCATTCCATGCCCGCGGGAGGGGGGGAGGGGGCTCGAACTAGGGACCTCCCCCAAGTGAGCTCCCCTCCCTAACCACTTGGGCTGGAGCTTGGACAAGGGAGGCTGTATTTGTTGCCAAGAGTTTAAGGTTACCATCTGTTCATAGAACCGTTATATCTTTTCTTTTTTTCTTTTTGAAGAGATTTTTTTGTCTTCGGCTTTATTTCCTTCAGTTTAATAATAACACTTCCAATTATTTGTTATGTGATACATTCGTTTTATTAGGAGAAAGTCTAAATGGACCAAGGAGGGCGACTGCGGCCGGTAAACCGACGCCACATGTCAGTTTCCAATTGTTTGGGATGTGGGATCCACAAAACCCCTCCCACTAACGTCTGGTACACAACTTTGACAGATGGGAGGCCGACACTTGACGTCGGTCCGCTCGCCTCCATTGGCTGGGACGTGGAACCCACAAAACCCACCCCTACACGTCTCCAACCAATGGGAGCCCGACACGTGACGTTAGTTCACAAGTCGGACCCCCAAATGGGAGGCCAACACGTGGCTTCGGTTCACGCATCGGACCCACCCCCACCGGTCCGTAAGGAACCACTTTCTGCTTCAGCCAATGAGTCCTACATCCGTGACTCCTCAAGTGGACAGGTAAAATGAAGATAATCTCCGACAATCTTTTGCACATCTATCTATGTTAAGCTTAAACTCACTCATCAAGAAGATGCTCCAATTACCCTAAAATTAAAGCCAACTTAAAGGCCGAAAAAAAAAAAAACGTTTCTCACCTCATATAGATCTTCGTGGATGCTCCAATTACCCTAAAATTATGTTTTCTCTGCTTCAATCGAGTAAAATTGCAGAGCAATTCTTTTTCATGGTGCAGTAGTTTTTTGGAAGTGTGCATCTCCAATTAGTGTATTACTGTACTCACTGCTACCAACCGGAAGAACTCAACAAAATCTACCAAGATGCACAATCTGGGGTTCACTTGAAATGCCTGTGCTACAAATTTAGCTTACAAAAGCAACTGTACTTTTCCGTGATACATATTGATTACATAAAATTACTGTGGTGCCCCCACAGCATATGTTCATTTTTATACAAGATATCGCATTGTTACAACTTCAAGTTCTAGTCTAGACATGGTAGGGTTTCCTAGGGGTCGGAGCTCTGTTCTCCATGGACTGCAACCTCTGTTTGAGATGGAACACTTCCACCTGAAAATTCATTTCAATGTCATTTATATAGTGCAGACTTGAATTACAAAAAAACACAAATATGATTCTTCAGAAAACATTCAAATTAAGTTTTTGAAATTTGTATAGACCTGGAGCTGGAATGCTCTCGCCCTTTCCACTGCAAGTACTCCCCTGGTAGAATGCAACTCCTGCGTCGTTACAAAGCAAGTTACTTGAGCCAAACAGCAAAAAAACATATCATAATGAGTTATGTTCTTCAAATTATTGTGATTGGCATACACATCCAGAACTAGACAGGGTGAATAACAAGTTATCACCTTCTGGGTGTCATCCAAAACTGCTTTGAGGAAAGCCACATCATGTTCGAGGCGCACATTGTCCGAGTGAACAATATTTGAGAGACTGTTGGCCTCTTCTTGAGCAAGCTCGACTTCAGCCAGCTTCTCTTTCAATAGCTCCACCTCCTTACCTGCGTCGATGAGCTTTCTCTCCATGTCCTGCTTGCTTGCAATAACTGAAGACAAATTCTTCTCAGCAGCTTCGCGACCAGCCAACGCAGCTGTCAGTTGCTCTTCTAACAAGGCATTTTTCCTAGTCAAGGTTGAAATTTTGGTTTCATACAGTTGATGGATATTTGAAGGGCTTGTCCGAGGTTCTGATCTGCTATCACTTTCTTCCGAAATGTGACATTTGTCTGATGAGGGGTTATCATTCTTCTGCTGTAAATTTGCGCAAATTGGGTCTACATGTATGCTTTCTTCAGCACTAGCTAGAACTGCAGCAATATCCATCTGTATTGTAGTTTCTTGTTGTTTGCCCCTCTGCTCCGTACCCTACAAGTAATATTTTGGTTATAGGACGCAGATGAGACAAAAGCCTTACTATGAATGAGAAGACAAAATAATAACTCAAATTGACAGCATAAAAATGATTGAGAAATGTAAAATTTACAAGCCATTACTTCAGCCTCCAAGGAGAACCCTCCAAGGTTAGCTCATGTGTCTGAATAATTGATGGCATAGATACAAAACATATAACTAGTCATCCATAAATGCTTTACCTGCGGTGAGGGATTGTTTGGTATTAAGTAGCCATTATTTTCCCTATACTTGCCATCCTCGAGAGATTTATGCGTCCAAAGGACTGAATTGTAGTCTTCCTCGTTGTGGAATTGCTTGCGAAGAGAGACACTACCAGAGAGAGGATTCATATCAACTGATGCATCTGAGATAGATTTCCTGCCAGAGATATGCTGCTCAACAGCAGCGGCTAAACTACGTTGGGCAACAAAGTCTACAGGACGTGGAGCAGCAGCACGAAGATGAGCAGCAAGCTCTTTGGTACTTGCTAGGCAATCTTCATATACTAAAGGATCAGTATCTGGAGCAGATCTCCAACTCATCGAATGTTCATTTTTTATCAGCAATGATTCAATCTGCAATAAACCAAGGATCGTGTATTACGGAACTTAAACAAAATCATCACCATAAAATACAAACGAAATGTTTTCTAACCTGATTCAACGACTCTTTCTTATTTCCTCCAAAAGCAACAAGAAATGTCTTGCCTTTTTGATGTACAGTAGCTAGGCTAAAACCCTGTATAACAGCAGCTGGTTTAGAATCATTTATCCAATACTATCAATAAAACTGTTCCAAATGTCACTAAATATTTTAAACTGGAGATTTTTAAGCATGAACTTCATATGTAAAAAATGGAGTAAATATAAACTATATATATACTAAAATTGAGTATGCATTTAACTGTTCAATCAACTGTCAACATATTGGTGGTCATTCCAACGGATTTTAGTCATGTGCTACGTTCACCAAATACTTCTCAATAATATATTTGGCAAGACCACTGGATAACAAAAAGGCACATGAGCAAGTGGTATATTGAGAATTCATGTCTAATGTGAAACATGTCTCCCTGTTCAACTGGATATGTTAATGTACACACTCAAGCCATTAGCCATATACTCAACTTAATCAGTTGCTCATACAATCTATGAAATTACATGAACAATTAAATATATAGATACATCGCCACATCTGGTGCTCTTCCTTGACATCTGCGTGGCAAAGGTCTTGCACACCGACATTGTTCATAGACTATAAATGAATATAACCGGAAGATTCATACCTCCAAGACTAAACATGTATCATACACGACGACTAAGGAATCAAGGATCAGGTCAGGTTGTGTTAAGGTGATTCCACCAATGACAGACTTCTGTAGAGGTATTCACAGATCATAATTTTTCTAAATATAGTATATATTACCAATCCAAATATTTGGAAGGTAGTTCATATACCTTGAACGCATGTGGTCCAAGTTTATACTTTCAGAGCTACTTGAATAGTTCATGTTGCTTGGTTACTGGTAGAAGTGTCAATGCCCAACACTAATATGTGTATTTAGAATTCCTCTATTAAAAAATATGGATTTTATAGAGAATAATTGTTGTATATTTATTGATTGGCTACTCCACTATTTATAGGGAGTCTAGCTCCTCTTCATACTACATTTTTTCAATGTGGGACTAAATCCCTTATTAGTTCTCAACACTCCCCCTCAAGATGGGCGATAGATATTAATCATTCCCATCTTGTTACATAGCTTCGACAGACTTAATGAACTAAGACCCTTAGTCAAACAGTCTGCCACTTGTTCTTCTGAGCGAACATGATCAATCTTCAGTATCCCTTGTTCCAGCTTCTCTTTGATGAAGAATCGATCGATCTCGATGTGCTTCGTTCTGTCGTGCTGAACTGGATTGTTAGCTATACTTATTGCAGCTTGACTATCGCTCAGAAGACGTAACGGTGCTCCCTTATCCAGCTTCAACTCTGTCAGCAACGCTTTCACCCACAGCAATTCCGACACTCCTAAGGCCATTGCTCTGTATTCTGCTTCAGCTGTAGATCGTGCTACCACTGACTGTTTCTTGCTTCTCTATGAGACCAAGTTTTCTCCTACAAAGACACAATATCCCGTGGTAGACCTTCTATCGTCTATGCGGCTCGTCCAGTCTGCATCGCAGTATCCCTCAACTTCTATACATACATTCTTCTTGAACCATAGCCCTTTCTCCGGCGTCCCTTTCAGATATCTCAAGATCTGAAACACTGCATCCATATGACCCGTTCTTGGATCATACATGTAGCGACTTACTACACTCACCGCAAATGAGATATCAGGACGAGTGTGCCCCAGATAAATCAATCTCCCTACAAGTCGTTGATATCTTTCACGATCAACTAGCTCTCCTACTTTTGCTCACAACTTGCACTTCTGGTCAATTGGAGTGACTGCTGCTTTGCATCCCAGCATCCCTGTCTCCTTCAGCAGATCTAGTGTGTATTTTCTCTGTGAGAGAACAATTCCTTGTTTGCCTTCACACACCTAGATACCTAGAAAGTACCTCATCGCTCCTAAATCCTTCACTTCAAACTCCTTCGCGAGTTTTGACTTCAGCTTAGCGATCTCGGCTTCATCATTACCTGTGATTACTATATCATCCACGTATACAGCAAGTATAGTGATGTGGCCTCTTGCATGCTGAAGAAAGGCCGTATGATCTGCATTTGCTTGATGGTATCCCATGCCAGTAACAGTCTTTTTGAATCTGTCAAACCAGGCTCGAGGAGATTGCTTGAGCCCATATAGCGACTTCTTTAGTTTGCACACTTTTCCATGCGACGTCCCTCCGTCTGATTCTGTAGCGTAGCACCCTGGCAGGAATTACATGTACACTTCTTCTTGTAGGTCCCCATGGAGAAAGGCATTCTTCACATCTAATTGGTATAGCTTCCACCCATAGTTTGCTGCAATGGAGACCAGAGTTCTTACGGTGCTCATTTTCGCTACTGGAGCAAACGTCTCATCATAGTCGATGCCATATGATTGTGTGTATCCCTTTGCAACCAACCTCGCCTTGTATCGTTCCACCTTTCCTTCTGACGTCTCCTTTACTGTGTACACCCATTTGCATCCCATAGTTTTCTTTCCTTTGGATAATGGAACTAGCTCTCACGTCTTATTTTTCTCCAGTGCCCCAAGTTTTTCCATCATTGCAGCTTTCCACCTTGGATCTTTCTTTGCTTCCTGCCAACTTTTGGGCAACGAAGTAGAGTCTAATGATGCAATGAAGGCTCGATAATTCGAAGAAATGTTAGAATAAGACAGGTAGTTGGCAATATCATGTTCATAATCATCAAAACGACTAGGAGCCTTACCCGCATTGATGCGAGAAGATCTCCTTAAGGGAGCAATAGGTGGTGGAGAGATCATATCATCAGAGTCAGAGAGATGCGCATCAGAATCAGATTGATTCTGTGCGGGGGCAACATCTTCAAGAGTTGGAGTAGGAGTAGACGAGGGACTTGGTACAGTAGGCACAGGGCACGGTACAGGCACAGTACTGGACTTCTGCTGTCTCCTTCTGTAGACTTGGAGCTCCTTTTCCATTGTCTGCTATTCCCCCTGTTTATCATATGTATCTTCTTCATCTTCTGTATCGGAGTCACTGCTTTCTCCCACTTTCGTCCAGTTTTCCACGACCGGGCATGGGACCGATCCGACTACCACAGATGGACTTATTTTCTCCCCCTCACATCTAACACCCTCTGTGTTAGGTGTGTCACCAAACGCCGAACCGTCATCCGAAGCATAATATGGTTCCAGTTCTCTGAATGTAACGTCCATGCTTACAAACATCTTCCGCTTAACCGGGCTCCAATATGCGTATCCCTTCTGAGTTGCCGTGTACCCGACAAAGACACATTTAACCGCTCTAGGATCTAGTTTGCCAACGCCTGGCCTATTATCTTGGACAAAATATACACCCAAATACTTTCGGTGGAACAGTGTACGTGATTGCACCAGTAAGCATCTCTAACGGTGTCTTCCAGTCCAATACCTGAGATGGCATTCTGTTGATGAGATAAGAGGCCGTTAACACCGTCTGCCCCCATAAATGTTTCGGGACATTCATAGCCAGCATCATCGTCCGTGCGACCTCCAGTAGGTGTCTGTTCTTTCGTTCGGCCGCACCATTTTGTGCCGGTGTGTAGGCACATGAAGTTTGGTGTAGTATTCCATGAGTGGGTAAATACTCAGCAACCTGCTTATTTGTATACTCCGTCCCATTGTCAGACCGTAAGCACTTAATTTTAGTGCCATATTGTGTTTCAACCCGGCGATGAAAGTCGCGAAACGCCTCAAAGACGTCACTTTTATTCTTCATAAGGTAGACCCATGTCACGCGAGTATGACAATCAATAAAAGTGACGAACCATCGAAAATCGTTAAAACCGGTTGTAGGACAAGGGCCCCATACGTCCGAATGTATCATATCAAATGCAGCTGAACTTCGATGTCCTGAACTCACATACGTGCTTCTGGTATGTTTACCCAACTCACATGCATTACAAAATAACTTCTCTTTATTAGCCCTTTGGTATAAGGACGGATACATTCGACTAATAATTTTAAAAGAAGAATGACCGACACGCTGGTGGTGGAGTATCAATTTATCTTCTACACTGCGCCGTGAATCTTCAGGTGGTGTGTCTGCTACCAGAGATGCCAATGCATTGTCCAGTCCAGTCATGTCCAAGTACCACAATCCCTTATGCTATGTACCAGTCCCTAGTCGTCGTCATGTCCCCTTCTCCTGAAAAGTTACCGTAGGAATGTCAAAGGAAACTGTACAGTTAAGATCAAGAATAATGGCACTAATAGAAAGAAGATTGACAGAAAAAGACGGTACATGTAACACATTGGTGAGAGTGAGATAAGGGGTGCATGCGACAGTGCCTTTAACCATGACAGGGCTGGAGTTACCATCAGCAGTCTGAATGCTCTCCGGCGTCGGTAGGTGAGTATAGTCCTGGAACTCACCGCGGGATCCCGTAATATGGCGAGATGCCCCAGAGTCCATAATCCAACCTGGTTGGTGGATAGCTGCCGCAAGAGCACGCGCAGGAATACCTGTGCTGGTCTGGGCAAAGCAAGTGATGTGATCCCCCGAGGAAGATGACGCCCCATGACTGCCGTCCGAATCCAGCTTCGTGCTGCGTAACCTCTCGAGGAACTCCTTCTCAAGAGGGGTTAACTCAGCCAGGTGATGTTCGTCCCCTTCTTCCGCCAGATTTGCTTTGTGGCCGCCAGAATAACTTTTTCTTCTTCCAGCATAACCGTCTCTACCACCTCGACGTCCTCCGCGGCCCCGTCATCGATTACTCGACAGGGGTTTTGGACAAAATCTGATGTAATGCCCTGAGTCACCACAGTTGTGGCAAACACCGGCCACAGAGGGAGGCTGATTGAAGGCGGCAAGGGCAGACTTGTCAACAGCGGCTTGCTCCCCCTGGAAAGAGCCCTTGTTGGGCATCAATTTCAATCGAGCCTCTTCTTGTGCCATGGCAGCTATGGCTTCTTCCAAGGTTGGAAGCATGGGCTGTGCTAGGAGTACATTCCTTCTATGCTCAAACGCAGGGTTAAGACCCTTCAAGAACTTCATCATCCGTTGTCGCAAAATATAATCCAAGAACTTTTGGAAATGTTTCGCAAATGCTGGTTCGACTTGTGCATCTTCCATCCCAAGAGGATCATAGTGATCCAGATCAGACCAGTATTTCTTCAACAGTGCGGCGTACTCAGAGATGGTACGGTAGTCCTGGACCACCCTATCAAGTTCATCCTGCAGTTGGAAGACCCGCATAGGATTGCCGAAGCTGGAGTACATATCCTTCAAAGTCCGTCATATATCAGCAGCAGCCTCCATTGCCTCTACATTGCCGGACACCTGGTCGATCAAGGAGGTTGTCAACCATCCAGCCACAACATTATTGACAATTTTTCAAATAACAAACTCCTTTGAGGAGGGATCATCTGACGCCTTGGTTTGGCCATTGACGTAGCCAACCAAGCCTCCTCCCTTGAGCGTCCGCAGTGCCTGCTGTGACCATTTCAAGTAGTTGGACGTGCCTTCCAACTTCATCTCCAGCTTGTCCAGCTTCCCCATTTTGTAGGGTGACGGATCCACATCAGTATGGATCACACGTGGGGTTGCCTCGGTTAATCTTTTTGATAAAATATCATCAACCAAGGCCTTCATCTCTTCTGCTGTCAGTTTACCACTGATCGAATCCATGGCGTCTTCAGCTGTGATTCGTCGTCGTCTTCCTCGTCGTCGTCGGCTTCGTCGTCGTCGTCGTATTCGTCGGCTTCGTCGTCTTCGTCTTTATGTAAAGTCTCCAACAGAGACCTTACGAATGCGCTGCTAACGTGGCCAACACTGTCGCACACATGTAGATCCTAATTTGCAGATCGAGAACGGAATACAAATAAAGTATTTGTAGTTCCGAATGACGTAATCTATGTACAGAAGGTGCAAATAAAGTATTTGACAGCCATCCGTCTTCGAATAATCGTCCACATAATCGCGCTCGCAAATTAGGGTTTGTGGGGGAGGGGGTTGGCCGCAGATGTGGTCGGAAGAGAGGGGGTGGGGGGGGGCGTCGGGGTCAGCAGGGGGGGCGTGGACAGCAGGGGGGAATGAAGGCTTGGGGTTGGGCGTGGACAGCAGGGGCGTGGACAACAGGGGGGCGACGGTGGGCGGGGGTGGACGTCGGAGGCAGGGGTGGCGTCGGTAGGGGGGGCAGGGAGGGGCGTCGGCTTGGGGGGGGGGCAGGGGGGCGTCGGCTTGGGGGGAGGGGGCGGAGGGGGGGCAACAAGGGGGGTGTCATCGACGGCAGGGGGGCGTCGGTGGCGGGGCCAGGGGAGTGGGCGTCGGGGCAGGGGGGGTTGGCTTTGGGCGGGTTGGAAAAAAAAATTGTTTTTTTTTGTGGTCATGGCTCTGATACCATGTCGAGAATAATTATTGTATATTCATTGATTGTCTACTCCACTATTTATAGGGAGTAGCTCCTCTTCATACTACATTTTTCCAATGTGGGACTAAATCCCGTATTAGTTCTCAACAGATTTTAGGGTTTCACTTGAAAACAGGAAACCCCTCCGATGTTATTATTTGAAACTTAGGTCTCTGCCATCCATTACCTCTTCACATCTGTTAGCAAATGGTCACATCATCAATAAATGATTAAATGTCCCTCTTTCAAGTAGCCTTTCTGCTCTTTTAATTTTTTTCCGCGATATAATTTTGATAAATTAAGACAAACTTAACTGATCTTCTTCCCTCCCTCCACTACCACCGCCACCAAACATCCTGCCGCCACCGCTTTCATCTCTTTTCCCCTCCCTTGAAGCCCCAAAACTAATGTTCAGACTCCTCTCACCCCTTCTATCTCTCCCGAACCTCGCAGGGCCGTCTGGTCAGATCTGGTTGGATCAAATTTGGACGCTAAAACAAATTCTAAATTAAAGTGTCCTAAGAGTAATACCATGCACATGGGTCAATAATTAACTATATGTTGTATGATCATGGAATATATCTGTGTCCGAGTCTTTCCACGTCAAAGAAAGTTGTTCTACAGATGTTACAATGGCACTAGATATGTCAAATGGTACTTATCGTAGAGTAACTTGGAAAAAATTGATATAATTAATGGCAAACTTTGACCCTAGTAGCCTACCCTCCCTATAATTCCCTTATTGTTGGACTTGATTTGTTTTTTGAGGCTTCTTAAAATCCTTTAAGATATTAATCGACATTATCTTGGCCTGGTTTAGATTAGTCTGCCTGAACCAAAATGAAATGACAATACATATAGGTTTGGCCAATACTTTAATTGGTAATAATAGCAACAGAAGACTATATAGCAACACAAATTCTGCAATCATATCCATCAAGGATATACTGGTGTAAACAAACAATGCAGAAATAATGAAAACAAGATTCTGCTTTATAACTAATGATTGGCAGGGATTAATTCAAGTGTAACCTGTCACTCAATGGATGTCACTAGCTGAAGAGAACTAAAAGAAAGCACAACAGATTACTACAAAGGATCGTGATAAGAGTTGGAGAGACAAACATGTCGCATTACTCACTTTGTTGGTAATAATTGTAGCATTAGGTGACGAAAGATAAACAGACCACTCATACTTTGAAATATCAAAGACCAAGGTTTCTGCATGCCCTGTAAAAAAAAATTCATATCAGACACTATCAAAACTAGATAAATTGGCTATAGAACAACTAAATTGAGTTATGAGGACTCAGTTGTGTTGAAAACTTCCTGTACGCACCGAGGAAGGAAGCCTATAAGTATGCAGTAAATGCATGAGAAACATAGAAAACTCCACTCAGCCACTAAAACAATCTCTCCATCTATGTAGAGATCGACTAGCAGCAAAAAGAGTGGGCAAAACATGGTGGTTAACTTAGGGAATGGGACAGTGATTAGCAACGGATTATAAGCGTTGATAAAGATAAGTGATGATGAGAAGAGTAAGAAATATGTTATGCTAGTGGATTTATTATTGATAAGTATGGTGATGAATACAGTTCGGATGATCCAACAGGTGTCACATTGTACTCCCAATTGTTTTGGATATTTAAACAGACACAAAAGTGTACCCTCTTTCTTCACAGAGAACAACATAATTTACAGTGGTAACCGGCACAAGGTGATGATTGATTGATTTTAGTGTGAAACAGTGCATCTGCATCAGTCATGTGAAATGCAGCAAAGTCAAAAAAAGATGAAGCAACAACGGAACGTTCAAAACAAGGTAGCGCCACAGTTTAGCAGCAGCTGTCAAGTATGCACTGGAGCAATTTTCAGATCAGAAATTTCAGAACTATCACAACAATTGGCATATTTACCAGAAGAGAGCCACAAGCATAACATTTCAGAAAGGCATTTACGGCTAAAAGCACTGTTACCTTGGTAGTGAGCAAGGGGAGTGGAGGCGGAGGACCTAGATCCACTGTGTAGGACTATGTTGCATGGAAACAGGAAAATGGTGTCCATATCCCTTTCAGTGTCCACACGCATCTATGTGTCTATATTCATGCAACATAGGTGACTAGTTATTGTAAGTATATGAAGATGTTTGTATTGTGTATCCATATGATGTCCTTATTAGTTTCCGTAAATCTTGCACAGCTTAAGACAAAACATAGATACATGGATAACTTACCAACAACACGAATAAGAGAGAAATGATCTCCATATGAAGGTTCATATTATCTGTTTTGGAATTGGTAATCGGACCCTAATGGGTATAGGAATTGGCAGTTTCAACAATTTAGAGTTTCCGGTTTGAGAAAGCCAAAGAAATAAAACATCATTAAGAAAAACAAAATAATTATTTGATGCATTTAGGTATAATTTTATGAATTATTTGTTTCTTTTTAGTTTTGAATATAATAATACGTAAAATGTTGAATCGCTCACCCACAATAAGTAGTATATTATTTACTTGCTTTTTAAAACACAGGAACCTTATCGGCACAATGAAGCATGTTGATATTCGCTACAAGGTATCATTGTATTAACATTGTGTTTTTCGTACTTCTCTTTTACTTTTTTTTTTTTTGCTAGATTGACCAGAAAAGAGAACGATGATGGTGATATCAGATGGTATGAGCCCGTATCGGCTGGTATCGGGAGTTGGTCGAAACCATAAGTTTTGGACCACTATTTACTCATTTCGGCAGTTTTACTTGTTCTAGCAGAGCCAAATGGAAGAAGAAGATTCAAACAGCCGGCCCCAAATATTTTAAATGAAGGCTTTGTCGCCGTTGTTCTCGTTGTTGGCTGAATACCATAATCTGGGTCAGTATCAGGCATGCAAAACTGATCTGAAACGGCTCATACATATCGATATGGACAGATACTACAACCCTTGCTTTGTATATGACCTTTAACATCAGGATAGAAATCTAGATCTGATCCTTAGTTACATATAGGTACACAATTGACATAGAAACAAAGTCTTTCTATAATATAAACATATGACCTTCACCAGTCGAATAAATAAAGTTCATGATCTAGGAAGTATGGAAAATCCTAAAGTATGGGTTGTGTCGTGTCCGACAGGTACCGGACAAACTCGGACACTCTAAAATACACTAGGCACAAAATAGGTGTCGTGTCGTATCTGTCTCATGCAACATAGATCATGATACAAAACCAGCACTGGATATATGCTGGATAAACCTACTTCAACACCAAAACTTGAATAACTACGGAGGTACTCATATTAAAGGCAATACAAAGAGAAAAAAGAATTGTTGTAGTAGATGAGGCGGGATTGCCAAATTGGTAACTGAAACTACGGTAATAAAGACCAAGTCCTGCTACTTTCATGCAAGTATTCCTTAACAACTTTACGGTGCCCATATGACAAAACTTATACATATTGGCCATCCATGTCTCGGTAGAAAGCAATCTGAAACTGAGGCAAGTTATAGGTCTCATCCAATACGTCACACTTTTTATGGGAGCTACAAAAGTACAATGCTGACCTAAGAGAGGAAGAATGGACGGTGGAATGTTTGAATTTGTCATAACCAAACCTACTTCCATTAGATAATCACCATCATATAATGTGATACACATGCAATTTAACATAACTGCAATGTCCATAGAACTCCTCAACTTAATCTTTTTAGTATGTTTACACAGCTACAGAATAAATTCAATTATTCAATTCTACGGTATTATCTTTGAAGGACTAAACAATATGAAATTTGCATGTAGGAAAGCATTTTTAATTGGGTTGTGGTATTTAGTGGGATAATTACAGTGATAAATAAAATACATATTCAATAGGGACGATTCAGAAGGAGATGAACAAGGAGAGAGGAGAGCAAGAAGACAGATGGTATATGCCTTTTCATTAAACATTGAGAAATCTTGGCTTTACTAGGTTCTATAGTTAAAGAAACCCAAACTGAAACTCAAGCAGGAACTGTTTAAAAATGCCAAAACTTTTCTCCCAAAAGTACAAAGTCCCTAAGCAGAATTGGTAGAGATACCAGAAGAATTGCTTAAAACTTTTCTCCCAACTCAAATCTTCTCTTTCTATCCCATTTCAAATTTGAAACTCTAAGCAACCCTTGAACTAAATCAGATAGATCCAAAATTAAGCCAGTGAGAAGAATCTAAGTGAGTGGCTCAATCCAAGATACTCTATTGTTGAGTAGACAAGCAGAATTTGCTCGTTTATTGGCAATGACGCCCATACTATTAAAAGTCATAACCATCATGTGACTTTCAAGTGTATTTTGGCAGGCAAGCAGTCTCATGTCATATTTGGACCAGTCCTTCCATTGGTTTAGACAACTGTTATCACTTGCTGCTTTTGTTTCATACAAACAAGAACCACCTTGTCCCAAGACTTTCTAGTTTCATATACAAACAAAGGGTGATATGTGAAGGTGTTGCACGTAAACAGAAGGATATTTTAATTCAATCAACAATGTCAATCTCAATCACACTTAGCAAAGTGAATAAGAAAGAATAATGTTCTTATACAAAATACTAATGAATTCAGGTGTGAAAGAAAAGCACTAATATAAAGAACTACACCAACATAACTTCAGGTTATCAGATCTGAGTAGAAAAAAATACTAGTACCATGATTGTTTAACCATAAAATCATAATAGAAAAATATAGCTCTTACTTATCATACTCTATATAACAGTTGATGCGTACGTTTTTTCTTGCTTCCACCCCCTACTATATACCATTTAGTTCCACAGAAAGATCCACATGAACCAGCTCTAGGTGAAGGGTGATGACCCCTTGTCTTTATTCGTGACCAGACCATCTGGCAGATGATAACAACAAAAAATGAAAACAAGTTATCGCATTACTCAATAAATGCAAGAAGTATTTGTTTATGAGACTTGAAGGGGGTAAAAAATTTCACATACTGTTTCAAAGTCAAGGGAATATAGATCATTTAGAGTCCTCGACTTTGAATGTCCTCCAAAAACAAGAAGGATTTTATCATCATAAAGAGCAGATACATGATTTGATCTTGGTGATGGACCTGTTCCTCTGAAGATGAAAGTCATTACACCAAAATGAGGTCAAAAGCATTCATTAATTCATGCATATAGATTAATATAATTTTAAACAAGAAGAGGAAATTGAGATGAAAGTATGTGTGATGAACAATTTGAAATGATTTATAGTAGAGGCAAGTATTACATTTTTCAGAAAGATGAGGTACATTATCAGAAAGCTCTATTCTGGTTTCATCTTGAAATAACTTTCTTCTCTTCACAGATTAAGTTCAATGAGTATAAAGGCTACTCACGTATAATGCAATGGAAGCCACGTTAAAGACTTCAGATCAAACATATGAAGATCGTTTAGTTTCCTCCCCTTAGCATCTTCACCCCCAAAGACAATTAATACAGAACCAGCTCTGGTCGCTGTATGACCACTGCGAGCAGCCTGGAATTCTATTAAAATGTTAAAATATTGACAAACTACTATTAAAGGAACTCATGGAATCTTGAATTTGGAAGTGGAGGAGGTACCGGTATATCGCCCTTCGCTTCAACATGAGACCAGCATTCTGTTTCTATGTCAAATGACAAGACTGAAGGAAGCAAAAAAGCATGGAACGAATAAGGACTTCTCTCAATCATAAATGAATAATCTGAGGTAAGCCAGTGTGGAGATGTTCAAATGAATAAGCAATGCTGACCTGATACTCTCTCGCCTGGAGGAACAGTTTTCCCACCAATTAGTAGCACAGCCTTTCCCCAAGATACCTACCATCACCAGTGACAAACATTTCGTCTTTAGTCTTGCTGTAAAGAGTAACTTTCATCCATAACTAGTGGCATGAACATCGTGATAAGATTTACTAAACTCAACAAATAACAGGTATACTACACAAATACTAAAAAAAAATCCTCATGGACTATCATTCAACCTCAAAGAGGAAATTTTGGAATATGTGCAGACTTGCAGTATGCCAACAATTGTTCATGACGGACCAAATATTCAGTTTCAAGCACATATTCATTTTTCTTTACCATGTTTATATTTGAGAGGTTGGAAGCTTGAACCTTTAAGAGCAATTACAATCATGACAAATTTGAAACTAAATAGAAGATTCCAGTTTCAGTTCCATAGACGAAGACGCAATGTGGTTTAGAGTTATATCCAACTAGAAGTCGGAAAAAAAAAAAAAAAAAACTAGAAGTCGCACACGCGCATCTTTTGTTTTCTCATTTTTCTCACTTTTTAAATGTAGACTTGCATGACCCATTTTAAAATAGTATAACATATTTTGAAGTAAATTTATTTTTGAGGGTGAACATTTACTGTAGTTGGAAGTTTGAAATTATTAGTGGTTAGTAATTATGTTAGCGGGGAGGTGTGTAACTTACATGTTTTACCCCTATTATCTATCTATCTATCCATTCATTATTTATTATATATATATATATATATATATATATATATATATATATATATATATATATATATATTCTCACTTTTTAAATTTATACTTGCATGACAACCCATTTTAAAATAGTATAAAATATTTTGAAGTAAATTTATTTGTGAGATGGTGAATCTTTATTGTAGTTGGAAGTTTGAATTATTTGTGGTTAGTAATTATGTTAGCGGGGAGGTGTGTAATATATATATATATATATATATATATATATATATATATATATATATATATATATATATATATATATTTGAAGAAGGACACTTTTAGAACATGAAAGTTCCACAGTGAAGCCTAGGTTTTCCTATTATATATAAGAGATAAGGTAATAAATTGTATATCACTGAAGGTCAAGCACAATGCAGGCTTGGAGCTGTATCAGTAATTCTCATATATTAAAAAGATTAAGCAAGCTGAACCTAATGTGTTGATAAAATATTTAAGATCCCAGCTTGGGCAGGGCTTTAACAACTCAAACTTGTGTTAAGGTCAAGATGCTCCAATGAAGTGCACGTTAAACTTAACCAAGGATGTAGCTAGACCAGCGGAGCTTCTTTACAAACTCCAACTCATAGAGGTTCATTTTGCTTAATATCATAGATTGCTAAAATGTAGGTACATCACAATACATTATGGATATGACTTGTAATTCAGGAACGAGCAACAAATGTTACTATCAAGCAGCTCTAGGTAATTCGAAAGTTCCTCAGGAACTAGGTGAGAAGTTAGTGAAGCGATACCAGACAATGGCCTCTACATGCAGGAATTTTCTTTGGCAGCCCAGTTGGTGACTGGTACACCTTCGGAGCAGCAGCCGCCCAGATAAGCTTGTCCAAGTTAAGTATCTAAACAAAAATAACAGAGTTTTTACATGCAATACTCAGGAAAGTTTGTATCAATCTCAATTCTCAAAGATTAAGATCAGCTAAGATGGAGCTTAATGAAAATTATTAGCAAACTAATTAGGGGGGAAATACTTTTCCACCGCAAGTATTACTTGGACGCTTAATGCAAGTATCAAGGAAACTTCATATCAACCCCAATTGACAAGGGCCACATATGAGTTAGTGTAATTTTCTATATACATGATGATTATTAGCTATAGTAATTGCACTTGTTATAACTGATTCGAGTGGATTGCTTAAGTGGGTAGTGGTAAACAATTCTAAGTTTCAAAAGCTTTCCTGTTTGATGTGTCTAAGAACACTATTTGAAACCCAATAACTTAAAAAACTTCTAAAGTGAAATTCTCATGAAGTTCAACAAAGTAACAGTTGCTTTTGTTCACTAATTATATCTTGCAATATATTTGGACAGAGATGGACAGTATGATAGCAAATTAAAACTCACATAGAAAAAGTGCAACCATAATTTAGAATCCTAAACAGAAATTATGCTAAGCCTTACCATTGTGTCATCTAATAATCCATTGCTAGATTCACCACCCACAACCACCATCTTGTTCCCAATGACAGCTGCTGCATGCTATTGAAAAACATATTCCATCCACTTTGTTAAGAAATAATTGCAGTAGAATTCAACAAAATATAAAATTCAGACTATCATTTACATGCATCCGAGGAAAGGGCATGCTCCCTCCGGTAGACACCATCGCCCAATTCTCAGAATTCCCGAGCCCGCACTTATTGATATAAAAATTGTCTAACGAGCACCGGCAGTTGCGATCTTCAGAACGACCGCTTGCCGATATGGGAACAAGGTTCTCTTCCTTCACAATGGCCTAAAAATTAACATCAGTAATCTCTGAACCCTTGCATAAATTACTCGTCAGCCCAAAAAGAAGCCTTACATTTGAGTTGCCGAGCCGCTTTGTGGGTCTCATAGGGCTTTTTGTTCCCTGAGAAGGATCGCCAAGATGAACCTTCAACCTATACAAAAAGATATGATGGAAGTCATCAAAGAAACCATATTTATGATTGCAAAAGTGCAAATTCTACGGAAAATTTTCGAAGGTGTCACCTTTACATGAGGAGTGTCATTTTCCATAAACAACAATGCAGTTCTTAAAACGTACTGAATAGAGAAAAGTAGCAGCGAAATATCACTAAAATACAAGGTTTCAAGTGATAAAATGGCTAAATTCTTCTAATTTCTTCGACCATAACGAAAATCTGATGGGAATTCATGGAAGAGACCATCTTTACAACAGAAAAAAGCTTCGATTCCCCAAAAAGATATTTCAACAAGAGCGTCATTCTTTACATGTGGAGTCTCCTTTTCCATAAACTTCAACAACAATGCAGTTTTTAAAACGTACTGAATCATAAAATTATCGCTAAACACAGGGTTTCAAGTGGAAAAAATGGGTAGATTCTTCTAATTGCTTCGACCATAACGAGAATTTGATGGGAATTCATGGAAGAAACCATCTTTACAACAGTAAAGGCTCAAATTCTCCATAAATACTTCCAAAGCTGTCACCTTTACTACAATTACATGAAGAAAAGGGATCGAATCTTCTAAATTTCTTAACACATTGTGATTCCAACTGAATTAGATCGGGAAAAAATTGGGGGAAATGCGAGATAATTAGGGCACCTTCCAAGCTTCATTTTCCGTCCGGAAAAACCGAACAACTTCGGCATTGGATCCGCGAAGAAGAGCGAAAGTGTAAAAAGAAAATTGGGAAGGGGGGGGGAGGAAACCCTAGAAAAGTGAGTAATTATCAGTGATTGATTGGTTGTGTAGCTTTAGTACTATAGAAAAGAGTGCAGCTTTTCTTTTTTATTTTGGGGTAGGAGCTCGAGACTAAAAAGGAAAAGAAGAAAAAGATATGGTTTTGTTGATATAAGCCCCTCATATAATTTATATTTCAACATAAAAGAAAAAACATAGAATGTTTGTCCATTTTAATATAAGTCCTCCCGTTACCTTCGTCTAAGTTAAAATGACATAAATCATCTATCTAACATCAGCTATACTTGATGAATGATCTTTTTGTTCCAATAATTTAGTACAATAAGCTTGAATTTGTTGATCTTTAGGTTGAGGTGAGAAGGGAATGGACAAGGAAGAAGACGAATGGCTGAGAGAGAAAGGATGGAGAGGAAGGAAAGAACAGTTGTCTTGGAAGATGAATTTGAGATTTAAAATTTGTAGGACTTAAAAATTAAATGAAGATTGACAACATAAACGGTATTACAGTCCTACAAAAAATACTTAGTAATTAAAAAATTAAAATTTTGAAATAATATAAGTGTATCAATCGTCCACCTTTCGACTCCTACTTTTTTGAAAACTTATGTCCAAATATTCTTTAGTCCACCTCATCGTTCAATTTTATTACCATATGATGTTTTACTTTAATGATGGCTCGGTTGTTATATTTAAATGCTTAAAATATAAAGAAATAGTAAAGATTTATATATAAATGCTTAAAATTTTGAGTGACTTATATCTAAGTAAATCCAGAAAGAAATTATGTTTAGACTTTATTTTTTTTAAAAGTAACCGGAGAAATGAAAATCCGAAAATGTGACCCCACCATAGATAAGACGTGAGTGGGCCCACCTTTCAGTTTTGAGTGGGTCCCATAAGGTGCCTGTCTTGTCTTTCAGTGCAGAATAGGTGCGCCTGATATATGGATTTGGACTTGCTTACTTGGCCTTCTCATGTCGCGGAAGGAATTTTTTAAATTTTCCTTAACGGTGGTATGACGTTTAGGATATTCTATGCGCATTGTATATTAAAAATACTATTTTGTCCGTCTATGAGGCTAGTTTGTGTTTATGTAACGGACAACCATTGGCCTCCTGCTAACTTTGGGTCCACCCAGACGTGAAGAGACAATAGACGTCCGCCACGTGGAGGCAGGCCAGTGCGGGCCAGCCTCCGGAAGGTCCAAATAGCAGTGTCGATTGTATATTTTTTGAACTCACTATCTCCCAACTTCATCATTAATTAATAAAAGAGATAAATTTTGAGTTCCCCCCCCCCCCCCCCCCCCCCCCCCCCCCCCCCCCCCCAAACCACTTATTTTACCACAATTTAATATATACCTCACTAAATTACCATAATGAATAAAATCTTTCACTATTAATGAAAACCGTCATTGACTAACAGTTAACTTGGTCAAAGGAGTTGACTGTTAGTCATTGACGATTTTCATTAAAATTGGTATGTTTTATGTATTATGGTACTTCAGAGGAGTATATCTTGAATTATGATAAAACAAGCGGGGGCAACTTAAAATTTCTAAGTAAAAAAAAATAGTACGTTTCCGTCATTCGATTCATTGATCTTCCAACATCAATTTAGAGCCATTTAGAACTTTTATATTTTTTTTCCGCTGACCACAAGGATAAGAAAGGAAATTTGAATCAATAGTTTTTTTTCTCAATCCAATCACCTTCCCATGTTTCATGTGTGAATTTTTTTAGTAAATTTATGGATATTTTATATTTCAAAAAACAGCTACTCATGTTACTGTAGTTTCTTTCTTTGGGGTCACATACTTCCATTGTCAGATTTGAATGATATTTTTTTTTTTTTTTTTTTTGAGAAAGATCATTTCATTAAGAGGTACAGATGATCACATACTTCCATTGTCAGATTTGAATGATTTTTTTTTTTTTTTAGAAAGAGCATTTCATTAAGAGGTACAGATGGACATATCCTTCCGGATATGTTCAGTAATACAATGTGGAGGATCATCATACATATTGATAGTTGATGTATGATTGGAAAATAAAGCATAAACAGCAAGAGAATGTGCTGCTGTGTTTGCTTGTCTAGAAACAAAGGAGAAAGAAATGCTTGATCCAGATTTCAGCAGTGATCGCCCTTGTGCTATGGTATGTTTTGCTCGCCACAATACAATCACTTCCGGGTGTATAATAGAATCAATAAGGACCTTGCAATCTCCTTTAATGATTACATTGAATGACTTCAATTATATATACTAGTAAAAGTATGTGCGTCGCAGTAAAATATTTTTTCTTTATACTAATCTTATCAAAATATAATTTAAATTAAGATTTTTCTTTTATATATTTATAGTTTAATTAAGATTTATATATAGAAATTTAATTATAAATTATTATAGATAATATGAGAATAAAAGAGAGGGTATTCAGTTATGCAGAAGGCAAAAGAGAGGGTATTCGATTATGTCAAAGAAAATGAGAGAAAGTTTAGAATTATAATCTTCCATAATTTTTTTAAAATAAAATGGTTGATGATATACATACGACTTACATGGCTCAATCTTGAGCCGTTTTGACTACCATATATATATATATATATATATATATATATATATATATATATATATATATATATATATATATATATATATATATATGGAACCAGGTAATTGTATTAATGACATAAAAATATATTACATCCATCAGTCATGGGCAGTCCTCACATACCTCCATCCCCTTCACATCAAATTCTACATTATGAATAGTGCCAATAAGCATCGTACATCCATCAGGGGCAGTCCTCACTTACCCCCCATCCACTTCACATCAAATTCTACATTATGAATAATGCCAATAAGCATCGTTTTTGTATCATGAAACACCATGTTGTTCTGTTCCATATATATATATATATATATATATATATATATATATATATATATATATATATATATATATATATGATGATCGATGGGTTTCTGGGCTTGGCCCCCCCCCGGTCGGCTCTCCCTCTCCGGGCTTTCCCCCCGCCCCCGGGCGGTGGCCGGCCGCTCACCGGCGTCTCGCGCATCTCCGCGAGGCCCCCCTCCTTCCTGGCTTCCCAGCTCACGGCGGCTGGCCTGGCTTCTTCCGGCCGTACCCCCCGTGGGGAGATCCCGCTCCAGGCGGCTGTCCATGGTGCGGTGGTCCTCTCCCTCGCCTCTCCCGCACCCGCAGCCACCTGCGCTCGCGGCGTCGCGGGCGTCGTCGGTCTAGGCGCCTCCGGCCTTCTTCAGCCCCCTCCCTTCTCGGCCCACCCCCGATTCCCCCCGCAGCTGTCTCCGGCGTAGTGTCGCCTGCGCCCGCCCCTGTGGCCGCATCCCCTCCCCCGTCTCCTCCCGCCCCTGTTCCCCCGATTCCTCCGCCGGCTCTCGACTCTCCCTCCCTAGCGGACTCCCTCCCCCTCCCGCTCCTTCCCCTTGCCTCCGCGCGTCCTTCCGCGGCGGTCTCCATCCCAGAACCCTCCCTCGTCGCGTTTCACCCGTCCTCGGACGTGATTCTCCCTCCCCCTCCCGTCCCCGCTGCCCTGTCAGCCGCTGTGACCCCCTCTTCCTCGTCGACGGCGGGCGCCCTCCTCCAGATCCCCGTCACCGCCTCCTCCTCTGGCCCGGCTCCCTCCTCCTCGCCAGGCGCGTTCTGGAGTCACCCAGCTTCTCCGCAGTGGGTCTGGCTCCCCGACCACCCCCAGGCGACGGCTGTCCTCCTCGCCCTGGGAGCGAGCCGCCACCCCTAGTGTCCCCATTGGTGGCGCCCCGGCCGCAGCGCCTCCTCCCCCCGAGGACTCGTGTTCCGTCCCTCTGTTTCCTGGCCCCGGCGTCGACCCCGCGGTGTGGCTCTCCCCGGCGCGGCCCCCTGTCGCGGCGGCTCGTCGTGGGACGGTTTACCCCCCCCCTCCCCTTCCTCCGGTCTGCTCGCCGAGCCCTCTCCCCCTCGGCCTGGGATGCACGCTCGTCGCTGCCCCCTCCCTCCGTTGCCGGTGGTTCCCCCCCTGCCGTCTCCCTCCCTCCCCCCGGCGCGGCTCTTCCGTGGTCAGCGTCCCCCTCTCGTCGGCTCCCCCGTGGGATCCCCGGCGCCGGAGACCCCTCCCCCGCCTCTCTCCGGCCTCCGTTCCCGGCAGCTCCCCTTCCCATCTGGGCGCGCCTGGCTCCGAGCTCTGCCTCCGCGCTTCGGGGCCCGCGCTCCCCCCATAGGGCCCCGCGCCCACCCCCTCGGGCCCCTCGCCCACCCACCCCCTCCTAGGGTCTCGCGCGTTCCTCTCTCGGGACGCGCGCCCGGACAGACTCCCATTCGGTTTTCAAAATTTGGTCTTCCAAATTTGGTCTTCCAAATTTTGAATTCCCAAAAAAAAAAAAAAAATCAGAGTACTCAACCTAGTCTGGGCTGACTGCCCACACTTTTTTCTTAACTTCGAAACTAGCTTTTTAATCTTTAGTATTTTCTGCTTTGCCTTCCAGGACTTTTGTGATTTTGGACCCTGGCACTTGTACTGCTCGCTTCGAGCCACGCTTTTCATTCAATAAAATTGTTGTTTTGTTAAAAAAAAATATATATATATATATATATATATATATATATATATATATATATATATATATATATATATATATATGAAAATGGTAGTTGTGCGGAACGCTCTCCTGAACACCTAAACACTCGGATCGCATGTCTCACCGCTAACACTAGGCTAGGAATCGAGAGGTACATGAGGTCGGGTAATTGAGCCCCCAGTAAAGGAGTTTACGGTTCTACTTACCATTAGAAACGTATATATTTATATTTAAACTATTTTTTAGGTAATTTCGGATCCCTAGATCCTAGACGGTCGTCTTGACTATCCTGGACCAAGACCGATCTTGCATGCTCCGGCAGACACGAATGGTAGCATAGAAAAATTTGGAACATCGGTCGACGTTTCTGAGCCAATTGTGGTTCGCCCTTTGCAGGGACGAAACATAACTAAGGCCAAAGGGGGCCCTGCCCCCCCCCCCTTTAAAATTGATTATATATATATATATATATATATATATATATATATATATATATATATATATATATATATATATATATATATATATATATATATATATATATATATATATATATATATATATCCACTTTCAATGCTACCAGGCCTGTAAGCCCATGCGGCCGGCCATGCCCATATCCAATGACCCATTCAGTTCTAGGTGAATGATTCACCTCAGCACTTGCTGGCTCCTCCAAATTCCAATTAGGTATCCGCAAGTTGGAGCCGCTGTTGTGTTTGTGTGCTTCGACTTCGAGCAAAACCCTCTCCTCTCCTTCCTCCACGGTCCACCACGGGCACGGCTCCTCTCCTCTTCTCTCCTTCGGGCTTCGACAACAAGTCTCGATCAATCGTGGAAATTTTCTTGAGATGTTAAGCTTCTTGTGTTCTTATAATGAAAAGGTAGCTGATGTCGTAGGCAAAGCTCCTAAGAATGCCTCTTACACATCATCAATGATACAAAAGGAATTTTGCAAGTGTATTCAATTAGAGTGAAGAATGCAATTCGTGAAGAAATTGGAGATGGAAAGTATTGTGTAATTGTGGATGAAGCTCGGGACGAGTCAAAAAGGCAAGGTTTGTGATAACCTCATCACCTACGACGATCACATCGCCTCCATGTATCGAAGCTGCCGCTGTAGTGTTCTCATCTTGCTTCCCCTTGTCGCCCTTCTTCTCTCTCTTCCAAGCGAAACAGTTCCGCTTGATGTGGCCCTTCTTGCCACAATGGTAACACTTCGAGTCCTCGTACCGACCCTTGGACTTCCTCCTGCTCTTGTCTCTGCCGCCACCTGGACCCCTACTTTTGCCCCTTTCGTGGCTCTCCGAAACTAGTGCCTCTGAGTGATAGGATGTGGATGAAGTACCCTGAGAACGTCTCCGCATCTCTTCATTCAGTACCACACTCTTGGCAAACTCCAGACTGACCACGCCTTCCGGAGCAGAAGCGATCATAGATACTCGTACGGTCTTCCACGAGTCTGGCAATGTACATAGCAACCAAAGTCCTTGAACCTCGTCGTCGAACTTGACTCCCATCGAGGATAGCTGGTCCACCACGCCATGGAACTCACTCAAGTGATCCGTAATGGATGCACCATCTTTGTATCGCAGACCCATCATCGTTCGGATCAGGAATAATTTGTTTATCCCGGTCTTTTTGGCGTACAAAGATTCCAGCTTCTCCCACAACGTCTTCGCATGCTCAATATTGACAACGTGGTTGTACACGTTCTCGTCAACGAACTGCCGCATGTACCCACACACCTGTATATGCTCAAAATTCCAGTCCTCATCGGATTTGTCACTGGACTTCTCGGATGCAAATACTGGAAGATGCAGCTTCTTGACTAACAACAAATCCTTCATGTTGCTCCGCCAATAATGGTAGTTGGTACCGTTCAGATTCACCATGCGCACCGGCTTCACGTCCATCTCTGCTTCTTGGTTTGACTGTCAACTCCTGACACTTCTTTGAACCTAAAGCTCTGATACCACTCTGTTGGGAACGAAGCGCGGAAACCGTTCTCCCAAACCAGAAAGTCCTGCGAGAGAACCGAGCAAAAGCACACAAACCAAAAACGCCAAACACAATCGCAGACACAAAGATTTTTGACGTAGAAAACCCTTGCGGAAAAAAACCACGGGACGATCGGAGTCCAACCCTGAAGAACCTCTACTAATGGAATAAAGAGAATACACCATCTACAAGCTCCAATCCAACACGGATCACCACAACTCACTTGAAAGAAGAAAATTTTTAATTGCAGACTCCGAAGAACAAGAGATGCCGAAAAATTATTCGAAGCAATCTCTCCTTCACAATAGTCCTTAATCCTCTCTCTCTCTCAAAGATTGTAAAGCACTCTTTGTTTTGAGATAATTTTACAACTATTATAGCTTTTATGATGTGATTATTGTTATTTTTTAGTTTGCTTGGGCACTCGGCTCCTGTCCACTTGGAGTCCTGGCTCCGTCCCTGGCCCTTTGCATGACCTAAACTTCACCTTGAAATTTGAGAGCCCTCACCTTATTGAGGATGCCTAGGCCATATGAAACCCTAGACATATACGTACTATTATTCCCTCCTCCTCAACAGGGAAAGCGACGTATAGGAGAAGTTTGTCATGAAAAGTGCTGCTGCTTAAAACCCTCCAGTCTTAGCTCTAGCGACCCTCCCTTCAATGGCAGGTACAGCCTACATGCAGGTGCGTCGACCAAGAGTACAGTTCATGGTGTTTTGTGAATTGTATGTTGTCGGAGATCAGCTAGCTTCTTGTGTGGGTCATGATCAGTTGATCTGTAGTTACAGAAAATTGGAGCAATGCATGCATGCCAATTGCAGGACCAGTCAAGTTACTGCTGAAGCAGAAGCAGTCATGCATGAGCCATGACAGCTATTGAACAGGGTGGCGTGGGGGAAGAAGAACGTGTTCATGTATGCACGATGTCTGGTCAACATATTTCGTTGCTGTCTGTCCAGCATCAACTGAGTTGTCAACCATCTACTGTTAGCTATTGTTGTTTTATTAGATCAGTTTTTGTTGTTATTATTATAATTGTTGATGATATATGCTGTTACTGTTGTTTTACTACAGTCAAAAAATTAAATGAACTTGTCTGAACTCTGTCAATTTTAAAGTGGGTTTGGTTGGTATACGGAATACTTATAGCAGAAAACTTTATATTTTTTAAAACTAAATTTAAGGAAAAATCACATTCACATCTATGTGAACATATAATTTTTTTTTTTTTTTTTGGAAATATATAGTTTAGGAAAAAATATAAAAAATTTGAATAATGATTAAATATATTAAATAGTTGAGAAAAGAGAAATAAGGGGAAAAACATTTTAAATGGTATAAAAAATTGGGAAAAATATTTTTTTTTAAAAATGTTTTTAGAAAAATGAGTAAAATGAAAAATAAAAAAAATGGAAAAATTAAACATAAATCAAGAAAAATTCTTAAAAAAAGAAATGGATAAAAAAGAAAGAAAAAGTTTAAAAACAAATGAGAAAGAAAGGAAAAAAAAGGAGAATAAAAGATAAAAAACAATTTTCTTTTTAAAACAAAAAGAATGAAGAAAGGAAGGAAAATTAAAACAATAATATACCCTTGACCTGAACCCGACTCGACCGAGCGATCATGTGAACATTCCGAGCGATCCATTTCATCCGAACTTTAGCTATATCAATTTATTCCCATAAAAAAATAATATGTACCAAATTTTACATGTTTTGTTAATTATTTTTAATAAAAAACGAGAGAGTTCCTACCATTTTTATATAAACAAGGCATTCAACTCTTACCAGGACTCTTCCCACTTATATTTTCATAAAAATAATTAAAAAATGTTAAAATAATTATAATTTTTTGATTAAAATAATAATCATATACTTCAAATCTAAATTATCCTAAAATTTCAATCCATAGTTAATTAAGCACATAAATAGTCACAAGATTGTACCGGGTCAGGTTTGATTTTTTTTTTCTTTTTCCTTTTCAATGTTTTAATTATGTGTAAAAAAAGTTATAAATACTCTCAAAATTGTTAAATATAACGGTGTACTGGAGGGTTGAAATTTGTTTATAGTACTTAGTCTAGTTTTAAAAAAATACAAGATATATTAAGGCTTAAAAATGGTTCAAAATGAACTATTTGATTTGTATGTATATTCTTACATAATTAAAAATAAAAAATAAAATCAATTCGTCACCTTTTACCTTTTTGAAAGAGCATTGTAATTTTGACCGCCGCGGAGTTGGCCCGAGCAGGTTCGTGGCCACGCAGCGCATCGGCATTGGCCCCCCAGTCCAGGGTGGGTCCACGTTAGCGTGAGAGGGAGGGAAGGTGGGGGCAATGGCCGACCGCCACACGGGCGTGGACCAGTCCGGAGGACGGTCAAAATAGACTCTACCTTTTTTGAAAACATGCAATATCCTTACCTCCACAATCAAAGAGATTACTGATCTCCTATTTCCTTCACACGTATGTATGTCACCTCATATACAGAAATCAGGTTCATTAGATTTTAAGATCTCGTACATAATATTCAAAAAAGTTTCATATTGTCCAAGGATAAGAATCTCGTCTCGACGGTTGACTTGTGTTGACATTTCAACGGTTGACTTGTGTTGACATTTCAAAATAGAGACTAAACTCAAATTTCATATAATATACACAATTCTAAAAAAATAAACGTAAACTTTGAATATAATATCTAAACAGGACCTAACGATCAGTCTAATCCGTCCAAGTCAATTGGTAGGACGAAATTCAAATCCTCTTCTCAATAATATGAAAATCTAAACCAAAAATAACCCTAAGAAGTAAGTATCATGAATAGAAGAGAAGTCGTGTTAGTGATGAGTGCTGCACTGGCGGTTTTGGCATCGACATCATCCATGCATTTGCATGACCAAATGGAGCACGTAGATAAATAATAGCTGGATGATTTTGTCTTGTTAGTAGTGTTTTTTTTTTTTTTTGATATTCTCTCTCCCATGTGCTTTCTTGATGCGGCTATGAATTGAATTGAAGTGAAGTGGTAGCTTAATTTTATTCTCCCAATATTAATTGTCATCGATCCATCCTTTGGTTGGGTGCATCATATATATATATATATATATATATATATATATATATATATATATATATAATGTTACTTTCAATTGTGACTAACAACCTTCAACTTATTTCTGCATTAGCTTAATTGCACTTTGCTACTCTCAACTATTTTTTTTTAACTTGATACCCTAAACTTTTTTGTAACAAGTTGATACCCAAAAAAAAATTTGGGACGAAAATACCCCTGCTCAAACCTTAAAATTACCCCCTCCCCCCCAACCCCCCCTCCCCCACTCCGGCTACCCCCTCCCTCCCGCTCCGCCTCCCCTCCGACCACCCCCCTCTCCCGTGTCCGACCAAATCCCCTACCTCTACCGCCGCCGCCGCCGCAGCAGCAGCCGTCGCAGCAGCAGCAGCCGCAGCCGCCGCCGCGGCGGTGGTGCCGGAAGCGGGAGGGGGGGTTGGCCGGACGTGGAAGAGGGGGGTGGCCGGAGGGGAGGCGGAGCGGGAGGGTGGGGGTGGCCGGAGTGGGGGAGGGGAGAAGGGAAGAGGGAAGGGATAAGGACATTTTGGGATTTTTTGAAAAATTAGGTATCAAGTTGAAAAAAATAATATTTTAGGTATCAACTTGTTACAAAAAAGTTTAGGGTATCAAGTTGAAAAAACGAAATAGTTGAGGGTAGCAAAGTGCAATTAAACCATATATATATATATATATATATATATATATATATATATATATATATATATATATATATATATATATATATATATATATATATATATATATATATCAAATCTGTTATTTAGCCCCCTTAGGTGCCCAGCTGTAGTTGTTAGAAATTATTTCAAAAAATCTGCAAACAAAATAAAATAAAGTAAATATTACCGGCCTCCGGGAAAATCGTGCACGAAATACTGCCCTAAGAGTTGATTCAGGTCTATGTGCAAACTTGTTCCGAATGCTCCTAGTGGTAAAACTTTCGCTCTACCGGTATCTACTCGTCGCACACAACTCGAAAAGAGCGACCCCGAACTTAGCTTTTGTCCAAATATGGAAGACTGGAATTTGTTGTTTTAAGGTGAGGAGTAGAAAGGGAGAGAGAGCTTTGTAGGAAATTCACTACAAAAGAAGATAAAGTTGTGTCTTTCCAATAGAAATATTGGCCTTTATATAGCAATGAACACATGCTAATAATAGGCAATAGAATCGGTATTTGGGGAAGGACTAATTCTCCAAGTGCATCCAAAGGAATATGAACTAGCTATAGGAGACTTGGTTTTTTGCTACCAAGTCCAACAATTTCCCCCCAAAAAATCAAGTTCTGAAAAATAAAAAGAAGAATATGAGAGATAGTATCTGGGCAAATATATATAATATGCATAGATGAGATAGACTATAGTCTTGAATCTCACTTAGTAACTATTGTCTTAGTCTGAAGAAGTACTTGATGGACTATGTCTTGAATCAGACTTCTTGAACCAGATTCAGAAAATAGCACACATAGTATGCTAGAGGTTCTTGGATCTATCGGGTGGCGCTTTTGATCGACCATGCGCACTTATTTCATATTCATGAGAGTTGTCTAGGATCGCCCTGTCCCATAGTCGCGGCCTTCACGACCTCTCATATAGGTAAGTACTCAAGGGTTGGTGATAGGTATCAACCCTGCATATCATGCTTAGACTTATTAAGGGTTTAAACTCACCCTAACCATATCACATCGAAAAACTGTCACCATAGGGATGGGGTATCAATGTACACATGTACTGCCTCTTGGGCTTTTATTTCAAGGTCAGTGTTCCATAATAGTCACCTAGTCCAGCTTGTTTCTACCCATTGAACCGGCTTCTTGGGATCTCCAGTCAGACTCAGTTGGGTTGCCACTGCTAGTGACTAATTTATGGGCTTAACCCCATCCCCCTCGATGATTCTAGGATCAATGTCCTAAACAGACCCTTCGTCAAGTGGTCTGCAAGGTTCTTTTCTGACTTTATATAGTCAACAACCACATATTTGTCCAATAGGCTCTTTATAGACTTAAAGTGCAGCTGCAGGTGCCTGTTCATCTTAGCATTTACAGAATCATGATTTAGTAGTTCAATAACATATTTATTATCACAATTGATAGAAATTGCAGGAACAGGAATATGATAAACATGTATATGCATAATTAGATTTCTAAGCCATTCAGCTTCTGTACAAGTAGTGTCAAGAGCTATCATTTCAGATTCTATTGTACTCCTAGCTATGATAGTTTGTTTACATGAACTCCAGGAGATTACAGCTCCTGCTAGAGTAAAAATATATCCAGTAGTGGATTTCACATCATGTGAATCAGTTACCCAGTTTGCATCTGAATAACCTTCTATAACATCGGGGTATCTAGTGTAATGAAGTTTATAATCTAGAGTACCTCTAAGATATCTAAATACTCTATCCAAAGCAGTCCAATATGACTGATTTGGGTTACTGGTATATCTACTAAGTCTCCCAATAGCAAATACAATATCGGGTCTGGTTCTATTTGATATGTACATAAGGGACCCTATCATCTGTGAATATCTATGTTGTTCTATAGGTGATCCTTCATTCTTCTTGAGACTAACATTACTGTCATAAGGAGTAAGGGCAGGTTTTTTGTTAAAATACTCAAACTTTCGTAGCATTTTCTCAATTGAATGTGCTAAAGATAGAGTATAGCCCTCTTTGCATTTGGACACTTGCATTCCTAGGATCAAGTTGGCTTCGCCTAGGTCTTTCATATCAAACTGGTTAGATAAATAATTCTTAGTGTTATTTATCAGTTCCAGTGAAGATCCTAGAATAAGGATATCATCAACATACAAGCATAAAATGACACAACTTCCACAAGAATTTTTAGAGTATATACATTTGTCATACTCATTTGGCAAGAAACCATATTCTATAATCACTTTATCAAATTTGTTTTGCCATTGCTTGGAAGCTTGCTTTAGGCCATAAAGTAATTTTACTAATCTGCAAACTTTCTTTTCTTGACCTTTAACAATAAAACCTTCAGGTTGCTCCATGTAGATCTCTTCTTCTAGATCTCCATTCAAAAATGCTGTCTTTACATCCATTTGATGGATCAGCATATTATGAACGGATGCTAAGGCTTGAAGGGTTCTAATAGAAGTAATCCTAGCTACAGGAGAATAGGTATCAAAATAATCTAATCCCTTTTTCTGAGTGAAACCCTTGGCTACTAATATAGCTTTGTATTTCTCTATAGTACCGTCAGCTCTGAGTTTCTTTTTGAAGATCCACTTACAACCTATAGGTTTACTATCTAAAGGTAGGTCTGCTAAATACCAGGTACTGTTCTCCATAATGGAGTTGTACTCATTGTTTATGGCTTCTTTCCAGAAAAGAGCATCAGAAGAAGATATTGCTTCTTCGTAAGTTGAGGGATCACCCTCTATCAAATAAGTGAAGAAGCCTTCCCCTAAATTCCTTTCAATCCTTCCACTTTTACTTCTTCTAGGTTCTAAGTCTTGTTCAGGTTGTGAGCTTGATGAATGGCAATAGGAACTTGTAGAAGGAGTTAGGGAAGAACTTGAGGGGTTGAAAGAAATTCTATCCTTAAAAGGGAATATATTCTCAAAGTAAACTGCATCTCTAGCTTCTATAATGATATTGTTAGAGATTTCATTTACTTCAGAATTAGTCACTAGAAATCTATTGGCATTGCTATCTAAGGCATATCCTATGAACACACCATCTACGGTCTTGGGTCCAATCTTTCTCTTTTTTGGTTCAGGAATTCCAACTTTTGCTAGAAATTCCCAAACTTTGAGGTAATGGACTCTAGGAGTTCTACCTTTCCATAATTCATAGGGAGTCTTATCCTTAGATTTACTGGGAATCCTATTTAGGATGTAGAAGTGTAACACCCAGTTTTCCAGATGAGGGTAATTTTGAAATTTTGTAATTATAATTATTATTTATTGATATTTATTTCATATTATGATTTTTGGTGATTTTTAATAATTTTTAAACTATTTAAAAACTGCTTTAAGTCATGACTAGTAATTTCGATGTGCTGCCAGTGAAACCCTAGAGACTGCATGACCTAGAGTCTAACCATATCATTAGGATAATTTAATTATCATTTTTAGCCTAGGAGTAATTTGGTCATTTTGACTTATTTGAATTATTTGATGATTTATTGAATTGGTGAATTCTAGTTTGACCTTGACTTGTTGAGGCCTAGTGGACTAGCCTAGAAGCTAACCCTAGCCATGGTGACCCTAGTCTAACTTAGGTTAACCTACTTTTAGTCATTAGAAACTAATTTTGGATTAGGAGGATTAGTTTAAGTGAATTTAAGTCATGGCTTGTGGGTTCATGAAATGACTTATGACTTAATGATTTGATTGATCATGACTTAAGCCCATGGGCCATTTAGTAAACCCTAACCCTAATTATTAAGCTTATGAATAGCCACATAGGGATCCCCACCCTATATAAACACTTATTCATTAGGGCTTGCCTCTTTTATTTCATTCCAACACTTGGAGAAAGAAAGGTATTTTTCCCCTTCCAAAAATCTTCATAAATCCATTTTAATTTCTTTTTAATCCTAGTCTTTTCATTAGGTCCTAAATTCTGTGTATTTATTATTTCTGGAGGTAAATCTCAGTTTTGGGTTCATTTGGAGAATTTGGCCATCAAGAGGAACACCCCCCCCCATTTGGAGCTTTTCCATGCAATTTGCACCTATAGGTAAAACCCTTTAAATTATATTATTATTTTGATTTCTTTGCATATTAGGCTAGGTTTAGGTGTCCCCTAGCTGTACCTCGAATTTGGGAGGATTTCGTGTCCGTTTGGTGTCAGTATCGGACACGTGTCATAGGGTATGTTAGGTGTTCGACGAAATGCCTCTAAGGACTTTATTTTCGGTTTTTGCCAAACTAATTATATGATTTTGAAGCTCTTAATATGTAGATTAATTGTGTTGAACACTGAGCACATTTCTGTGGAGAATTCGTGTCCAAATCGGACACGCATCGTCGCACGACACTACGCACTGGCCTCGTGCGGCTGTCCTGCTGCTCGGGTGCCATTGCGGACACGACACGGCGACTCAGGTCACCAAATTTTGTGGACACGTTGCCCTAGTGACTGACACGACACTTATAAATTTTCACGGGTTCTCGATGTGTGTGCACGAAGAAATTTGACCTGTACTAATTTTGTACAGTGCTGTGCATACTAGTTTCGACCCACTGATACGCTCTAATTGCACTGGCATGACACAACCCTGAATCAGTGCAGACACTTGGGCACATCCCCGTATACCAGACGAACACGTAGACACGAGCACGTGGCCAATGGCACCCTGTGTCGTGTCCACGAGGTCGAGTACTGCCTGCACGAGACAACCACAATTGCCAGTTCTGACAGTATGGGTATTCCATTTCTTGGACCCTTCGTGTCCTAATTCCTGGACACATTGGGACACATGGATGAGCATGACATGTCCCCATGTCTGTACCCCCTGACACACGAATGTTTGGTTGGGTTTTCGATTTGGTTTTGGTTTAAAAAGTGGTTTTTCCTGATACCTGCACTGATTATTTTGCTGAGACTCATTGTTTGTTTTTAAAGACTGAATTGTTGAGGATTAGTTGTCATGAATGATTCTTCTATATTTATCTGGGTTTTTGCTACATGTAGGGTCCATGATTGGTGTCTAATCTTTAGTTCGAAATCACTTTGGAACAGTCCTGATTACACTGAATTACTGAACTGTTAATATGAACCATGTTTTCCTAATATCCCTATCTCACACACACTGTTTTTCCAGTTTAATCAAGTTGTTTGGTTCTCGAATTTGGGTTGGATGGGTTATTACTGTTATTGATCATTTTCCCTGAAAACCAAAGTCTGAGATATTGTTCCCTGTCATTTCATAAAACTGGAATTTGTTCACTGTTCCATGGAACACATACACTCTCAATATTCCTTTCATACTACACTAATTTACCTTACTGTCCTGTCACTCCACATGATTCCTGAGATTGGTTCCAGTCATCTGATACCATACCATGCTACACACACTGTCATGTAGGTTTCCTAAATCTAAGATTAGTTCACTGTCACCACCATACTGTCACACCATATACCCTCTATACAAACACACACAGCCACCCTTCTCATTTTTCCTAATTTACAGTCATTCACACGTCCTATCTAATCTGAAAACACACAGTGGTACACTCCACACACCCTGCTACACTCCTCGACTGAACACTTGACAAATTGACACTGATTTGAATATTAAGCCACATCCTTACACTACAACCTGTGAGCTGATATTTCTTTACATTGAACCTGAGGACTTAGTTGAGATATATCACACATACACCCTATCAAAATCCCATTTTCCTGAGAAAACTAACCCATTTACTGCTCTCTAATATGCCCACACACATTACAGTGATTTCCCCACTGTCACTATGTTTCACACACACTCTTAGCCCCCTCTCTACATCTCTCTCTATATATGTATATGCAGTGATACATATATATATATATATATATATATATATATATATATATATATATATATATATATATATATATATATATATATATATATATATATATATATATATATATATATGTATGTATGTAAGTAAGATAATGAATGAATGAATAAATGTATGCATGAACCAATGTACATTGTAATATGCATGAATGTATATATATATATATATATATATATATATATATATATATATATATATATATATATATATATATATATATATATATATATATATATATATATATATATATATATATATGTAATGAATTCCAGTATGGTATAATGTAATATATATATGTATGTATGTATCCTAGAGTGCATTTATATATGTATATGTATGTGTTTGCTAGAATGCATTTATGTATGCATATATGGGTAAATGAAATGCATTATGTATGAGTATATATGTGAGAGAGTTATATATGTCAAGGACTAATGGGTATGCATATAGTTCATATGTGTATATATGATATAGCATGTATGGTATCCTAAGAGATGTAATATAATTATGAATTAGAGTGAGTTAGAGTAGGAAATGTCTTATGGTTGAGTTAGTTATAGGGTTTGACCTAGATAGATGACCTTGACATCTTAGAGTTGACTAGACATGTGACTACCATAGATTTTGACTCAGCTGACAAAAAGGGTTGACCATAGTTGACCAGAGTTGACCAAGTTTGACTTGGACCTAGTTTGACCTAGACAGTTGACCAGGTTTGACTTAGAGTTGACTTTGACCTAGATTGGCCTAGAAATTATGTAGATTGCATCGTAGACTTCATCTGTCTTATTTTAAACACATTATAACCTGTACTGCTCTATTTAGGACGTTGTGACTCCGGTGCATACATCTGACATTACACTACTCTTTTTAGAGTATCAGGCGAGTACATTCTCTGATAGTTCTCTCATTTAATTGTCAATTACTGTACTTCAGTTATAGTTAGTTTTATGTGATTCTCTGTTACAACACGTATGGATATTTCTGGATTCATGTATGCGACATACATACCTTACTTATCTGGCCTCTATTACTGGAATCACTGGAATCATTCCGGAATCTATTTCCGGAATCATCATATTTTGGCTGGACTCATCTCGATTTTAGTGTCGAATTCTGGATTCATTTGTATTACGGGACGGGAAAATATTAAGTAAGGCATGTAGACATATCCCAAATCTGGAATCTTCCAACTGGAATCTACTGGAAGCATAGCCATCTCTCGCCTGATCAGTGAGAGATGTGCCTGATTACCTACAGCCATTTACATATCGATCTCAGTATTTTAAAACACACTATTAGAGTATAGCTGGTCTCACCTTGATTCTTGATCACTACCTAGAATCATCTTGTACTGAATTCATCTTGTATTAGATTTATCTCGTACTGGACTTATAGTAGTTTCACACTTGTTTTGCATTTGCTGTCTGGACTTATTATGTTACTTAGTTCAGCTAGATTTATTTTACAGTCTTCATTGCCATCATTCTTCTCTTGTTTTAGTTACTTTACTTTTCTTGTATCTAACTGCTTCTCTATACTACCACCTAAATGTAAACTGCCATATTCATCAATAAAACTGTTTATAACTGCTTTATAGTTCTCTGTCATTACTTGGGTTTTCTTGATGAGTTATACTCGTTCCTGTCCTGACTGGACCTGTTGTAAATTTTACAGATGATTACCCTGAGGACACATGCCCTACATATTACTGACCAGGAGATGGCTTATCTACCTATGGCCTCGACACTCAGGAGTGATCGGGAGATTAGCTAGTTATTTTGTTTAGCTTTCATGTTTAAAGAACTGGAGTTGTATATAAGTTGAGATTTGTAGTTGAGATTGTTTGAGATTATATTATTAGTTGTTGGTTTTATTTCTGTTATTAGTCTTAGTTTTAATCTTCTGTGCCATCATATCGTTCTTAGACTGTGATTAAGATTATATTATATCTATACTTGTCCTCCGTTCGGAGTAGATATTTTGACAAGTACATTATATAATTGTGTGATTGGTTGGTTAGATAGTGACCTAGAACAACGTTCTACCGCCGACACTGCGGCGTAGGCTGGGCATTGTTACGCGCTCGTACCCTCACAGTGGGTGCGGGTCGTGACATATTTTTAGTGGTGGCCCATGTAGGTCGATAGTCGTATTAGTACGATATCGTGGTGGTGCGATGACTTAGTTGTACTACTGCGAGCATACGATAGGATTGAGAGATAGGCTTTATCGGAGAGGTACTCAATCACAGTTAGGACTACTTGAGAAGATTCCTGGGATGACCCTTGAAAATCTTATTATAAACTATCTCGAAATTCGATTCTGACGGTATCTGTCTATCTTCCTTAATTTATCGTTGAATTTGATTCTTGGTATTCGTTATTGACTTGATTTTCTACCAAGATAACATTATGGGCTAGGTTGCCTCAGTCATGGAATCTAGAGTCTTTTACAGCCATATCAGCTGGTTGGGCGATGAGATAGAGTCTAATTTTGGATGTATTTCTCGGGTGTGGGAATTTAAAGTTTTTGCAGCCAAGCTAGCGGTAATACAAAAATTTTAAATACCATGATTCTAGAGGTATGTACATTAGTTGTGGACTCTATGGATTATCGCAGCCATACTTACTGGTGTGACAAGGATTCTGGTAACATGGTTCTGGATAGACGGGTATGATTATCAGATTGCAGAATAGATACCATATAGATGGTGCCCTAGTATAATCGAGTGGAATATCAGGATGGATGTTACTTAAGTGTCATGGATTAGATAAAGGGAGCTAGGCCACCTGTAGCGCAGCACCATGTCCCGCACCATCAGAGGGATACATCCCCAAGGGGCAGGACTTTTGTGCTGACAGTCGAGTAGACCGACGCTACGGGTGACGGGTTAGCAGGTCTGTCCTTCCTGTTCTTCTTTCCATCTTGTTGTGTGATTCCATTAGTACATGCCAGAATATGGTTGTGATTGCTAGATAGTGTAGTTACCCTGTTCGAGACTGTGAAATCATGACCAGTAGGACTGTGTTGTGTGTTATCTTTGACTTTGATTTGCTGGGGGTTAGACCTAGTAGGGATACGATCATTTTAATTTCGAGGACAAAATTTTTCTAAGGAGGGTAGGATTGTAACACCCAATTTTCCAGATGAGGGTAAATTTAAAATTTTGTAATTATAATTATTATTTATTGATATTTATTTCACATTATGATTTTTGGTAATTTTTAATAATTTTTAAACTATTTAAAAACTGCTTTAAGTCATGACTAGTGATTTTGATGTGCTGCCAGTGAAACCTTAGAGACTGCATGACCTAGAACCTAACCGTGTCATTAGGATGATTTAATTATCATTTTTTGCCTAGGAGTAATTTGGTCATTTTGACTTATTTGAATTATTTGATGATTTATTGAATTGGTGAATTCTAGTTTGACCTTGATTTGTTGAGGCCTAGTGGACTAGCCTAGAAGCTAACCCTAGCCATGGTGACCCTAGTCTAACTTAGGTTAACCTACTTTTAGTCATTAGAAACTAATTTTGGATTAGGAGGATTAGTTTAAGTAAATTTAAGTCATGGCTTGTGGGTTCATGAAATGACTTATGACTTAATGATTTGATTGATCATGACTTAAGCCCATGGGCCATTTAGTAAACCCTAACCCTAATTATTGAGCTTATGACCAGCTACATAGGGATCCCCACCCTATATAAACACTTATTCATTAGGGCTTGCCTCTTTTATTTCATTCCAATACTTGGAGAAAGAGAGGTATTTTTCTCCCTTCCAAAAATCTCCATAAATCCATTTTAATTTCTTTTTAATCCTAGTCTTTTTCATTAGGTCCTAAATTCTGTGTATTTATTATTTCTAGAGGTAAATCTCAGTTTTGGGTTCATTTGAAGAATTTGGCCATCAAGAGGAATACCCCCCATTTGGAACTGCACTCAGTGAATTGTACTCGTTCCATCCTGACTGGGTAACCAAACAAATTTTAGGTGAAGGCGACGAGATCGTGTGTCCAGAGGAGTATGGCCCATATGTGGGAGATGGCTTAGAGACGGACCTTGTTTACCAGGAGGATTATTTCGCAGCTGACCCCGCTGCTCTATCTTAGACATTTGTTAGTGCTGAGACCTTGTATTTGATTTTATGAGATGAGTTGAGACATATAGTAGAGATTACTTTGATTTAGACCTTCTTTCATTTTGAGACAAGTCTATTTTTATTCATGGCAGCTGAGTTGGGATTTAGAATTACTTGTTTTTTTTGTGATATATTTTACTGCGTGGATTGTTTATCATATTGATATATCGTTCTACCGTCGACTCTGCGGCGTAGGCTGGGCGTGTACACTGATTCTTGCCCAAATACTGGATACGGGTCGTGATAATTCCTTTTTAATCCTAGTCTTTTTCATTAGGTCCTAAATTCTGTGTATTTATTATTTCTGGAGGTAAATCTCAGTTTTGGGTTTATTTGGAGAATTTGGCCATCAAGAGGAACACCCCCCCATTTGGAGCTTTTCTATACAATTTACACCTATAGGTAAAACCCTTTAAATTGTATTATTATTTTGATTTCTTTGCATATTAGGCTAGGTTTAGGTGTCCCCTAGTTGTACCTCGAATTTGGGTGGATTTCGTGTCCGTTTGGTGTCCGTATCGGACACGTGTCATAGGGTATGTTAGGTGTTCGACGAAATGCCTCTAAGGACTTTATTTTCGATTTTTGCTAAACTAATTACATGATTTTGAAGCTCTTAATATGTAGATTAAAAGCACATTTCTGTGAAGAATTCGTGTCCAAATCGGACACGCATCGCCGCACGACACTGCGTACTGGCCTCGTGCGGCTGCGCTGCTGCTCGGGTGCCATTACGGACACGACACGGCAACTCAGGGCACCAAATTTTATGGACATGTTGCCCTAGTGACTGAAATGACACTTATAAATTTTCACGGGTTCTCGATGTGTGTGCACGAAGAAATTTGACCTGCACTGATTTTGTACAGTGCTGTGCATACTAGTTTCGACCCACTGATACGCTCTAATTGCACTGACACGACACAACCCTGACTCAGTGCAGACACTTGGACACGTCTCTGTATACCTGGCGAACACGTAGACACGAGCACGTGGCCAATGGCACCCTGTGTCGTGTCCACGAGGTCGAGTACTGCCTGCACGAGACAGCCACAACTGCCAGTTATGACAGTATGGGTATTCCATTTCTTGGACCCTTCGTGTCCCGATTCCTGGACACGTTGGGACACATGGATAAGCATGACATGTCCCCATGTCTGTACCCCCCTGACACACGAATATTTGGTTGGGTTTTCGATTTGGTTTTGGTTTAAAAAGTGGTTTTTCCTGATACCTGCACTGATTATTTTGCTGAGATTCATTATTTGTTTTTAAAGACTGAATTGTTGAGGATTAGTTGTCATGAATGATTCCTCTATATTTATCTGGGTTTTTGCTACATGTAGGGTCCATGATTGGTGTCTAATCTTTAGTTCGAAATCACTTTGGAACAGTCCTGATTACACTGAATTACTGAACTGTTAATATGAACCATGTTTTTCTAATATCCCTATCTCACACACACTGTTTTTCCAGTTTAATCAAATTATTTGGTTCTCGAATTTGGGTTGGATGGGTTATTACTGTTATTGATCCTTTTCCCTGAAAACCAAATTCTGAGATATTGTTCTCTGTCATTTCATAAAACTGGAATTTATTTACTGTTCTATGGAACGCATACACTCTCAATGATACTTTCACACTACACTCATTTACCTTACTGTCATGTCACTCTACATGATTCCTGAGATTGGTTCCTGTCATCTGATACCACACCATGCTACACACACTGTCATGTAGGTTTCCTAAATCTAAGATTAGTTCACTGTCACCACCATACTGTCACACCATATACCCTCTACACAAACACACACAGCCACCCTTCTCATTTTTCCTAATTTATAGTCATTCAAATGTCCTATCTAATCTGAAAATACACAGTGGTACACTCCACACACCCTGCTACACTCCTCGACTGAACACTTGACACATTGACACTGATTTGAATAATAAGACACATCCTTATACTACAACCTATGAGCTGATATTTCTTTACATTGAACCTGAGGACTTAGTTGAGATATATCACACATACACCCTATCTAAATTCCATTTTCCTGAGAAAACTAACCCATTTACTGCTCTCTAATATACCCACACACATTACAGTGATTTCCCCACTGTCACTATGTTTCACACACACTCTTAGCCCCCTCTCTACATCTCTCTCTATATATTTATATGCAGTGATACATATATATATATATATATATATATATATATATATATATATATATATATATATATATATATATATATATGTAATTAAGATAATGAATGAATGAATAAATGTATGCATGAACCAATTTACATTGTAATATGCATGAATGTATATATATATTTAATGAATTCCAGTATGGTATAATGTAATATATATATGTATGTATGTATCCTAGAGTGCATTTATATATGCATATGTATGTGTATGCTAGAATGCATTTATGTATGCATATATGGGTAAATGAAATGTATTATGTATGAGTATATATGTAAGAGAGTTATATATGTCAAGGACTAATGGGTATGCATATAGTTCATATGTGTATATATAATATAGCATGTATGGTATCCTAAGAGATGTAATATAATTATGAATTAGAGTGAGTTAGAGTAGGAAATGGCTTATGGTTGAGTTAGTTATAGGGTTTGACCTAGATAAATGACCTTGACATCTTAGAGTTGACTAGACATGTGACTACCCTAGATTTTGACTCAGCTGACAAAAAGGGTTGACCATAGTTGACCAGAGTTGACCAAGTTTGACTTGGACCTAATTTGACCTAGACAGTTGACCAGGTTTGACTTAGAGTTGACTTTGACCTAGATTGGCCTAGAAATTATGTAGATTGTATCGTAGACTTTATCTGTCTTATTTTAAACACATTATAACCTGTACTACTCTATTTAGGACATTATGACTCCGGTGCAGACATATGACATTACACTACTCTTTTCAGAGTATCAGGCGAGTACATTCTCTGATAGTTCTCTCATTTAATTGTCAATTACTGTACTTCCGTTATAGTTAGTTTTATGTGATTCTCTGTTACAACACGTATGGATATTTCTGGATTCATGTATGCGACACACATACCTTACTTATCTGGCCTATATTACTGGAATCATTGGAATCATTCCGGAATCTATTTCTGGAATCATCATATTTTGGCTGGACTCATCTCGATTCTCGTGTCGAATTCTGGATTCATTTGTATTACGGGGTGGGGAAATATTGAGTAAGACATGTAGACATACCCTAAATCTGGAATCTCCCAACTGGAATCTATTGGAAGCATAGCCATCTCTCGCCTGATCAGTGAGAGATGTGCCTGATTACCTACAGCCGTTTACATGTCGATCTCAGTATTTTAAAACACACTAATAGAGTATAGCTGGTCTCACCTGGATTCTTGATCACTACCTAGAATCATCTTGTACTGGATTCATCTTGTATTAGATTCATCTCGTACTGGACTTATAATAGTTTCACACTTGTTTTGCATTTGCTGTCTGGACTTATTATGTTACTTAGTTCAGCTAGATTTATTTTACAGTCTTCATTGCCATCATTCTTCTCTTGTTTTAATTACTTTACTTATCTTGTATCTTACTGCTTCTCTATACTACCACCTAAATATAAACTGCCATATTCATCAATAAAACTGTTTATAACTGCTTTATAGTTCTCTGTCATTACTTGGGTTTTCTTGATGAGTTGTACTCGTTCCTATCTTGACTGGACCTGTTGTAAATTTTACAGATGATTGCCCTGAGGACACATGCCCTACATATTACTGACCAGGAGATGGCTTAGCTACCTATGGCCCCGACACTCAGGAGTGATCGGGAGATTAGCTAGTTGTTTTGTTTAGCTTTCATATTTAAACAACTGGAGTTGTATATAAGTTGAGATTTGTAGTTGAGATTGTTTGAGATTATATTATTAGTTGTTGGTTTTATTTCTGTTATTAGTCTTAGTTTTAATCTTCTGTGCCATCATATCGTTCTTAGACTGTGATTGAGATTACATTATATCTATACTTGTCCTCCGTTCGGAGTTGATATTTTGACAAGTACATTATATAATTGCGTGATTGGTTGGTTAGATAGTGACCTAGAACAACGTTCTACCGCCGGCACTGTGACGTAGGCTGGGCGTTGTTACGTGCTCGTACCCTCACAGTGGGTGCGGGTCGTGACAAGCAGACTGTCAAAAAGGCTTCTCCCCACAGATTATCAGGAGCACCTGAGCTGAGAAGCATGGCATTCACCATGTCTAACAGAGTGCGATTCTTCCTTTCAGCAACTCCGTTGGACTGTGGCGAATAAGGAGCAGTCACCTCATGAATTATTCAGTATTCTTCATAGAAGTTAGTCATTTCATTTGAGGTATACTCTCCGCCACGATCAGATCTAAGGATCTTAATCCTTTTCTCTAATTGGTTTTCAGCTTCTGATTTGTAAACCTTGAATCTATCTAGAACTTCATCTTTGATTTTGAGAAGGTAGGTATAGCAATACTTTGAATAATCATCTATTAATGTGACAAAGTATTTCCTATCGCATCGAGTCAAAACCCTATTTGAATTACAAACATCACTATGAACTAGTTCTAGAAGATCAGAATTCCTTTTTGTAGATTTGAATGGTAGTCTAGAATGTTTGGCTTGAACACAAATCTCACACTTGTCTTTATTATCTACAGGAGACTTGGGAATAAGATTTAGGTTCATCATCCTTCTAAGGGAACCCAGGTTCACATGACCTAGTCTACCATGCCAAACATTGGAAAATTCTACATTGGAAACAATAGGAGAAGGATCCAACATTTTATTTACAGTACTGAGAATAAACAGACCATCCTTTACAAATCCATTACCAACAAAGGACTCATTCTTAGAAAATATAACTTTATTGGCTTCCATTACAATCTTGTAACCAGATGCTACAAGAAGGGAATCGCTAACTAAATTTCTCCTAACAGTCGGCACATGAAGAACATCATGAAGAGACATAATTTTTTCTGATGTCATCTTCAGATCTATTCTTCCTCTTCCTACAATATGTGTCGTAGAGCCATCTCCTAGGGTCATGCCTCCTCCACATGATTTCTGATAGTTTGAAAAACAGGAGTGATCAAATAAAATATGAATATTAGCTTCAGAATCCAACCACCAGTCATCAGAATGGTAAGAAATATTAACCAAGGGTTGGTAAGTCACAGACCTGAAGGAACCAGAAGACCCATTCAGAATCATGTTGGCTTCTGGTTTGGCTGGGCCTTTCCCCCTATAGAAAGTCTTGATTGGTTCCTTCTTCCTTTGGAAACAGTTGATGGCCGTGTGGTTTGTTCTACCACACACAAAACGAAATCTTTCTTGATCTTGAGTCTGACCAAAGTTTCTAGATTTTTGGGGTTGCTGGTGTTGACGATTCTGGTGGTTCTGGTGATGAGGCTGAACAATATTCTTCTTCTTGAAGATATTCTTCTTAGGTTTGTGAGGATTATTAGGCTTAGGTTTGCTTTGGGATGACTCTACTAGGTTTACCTTAGCCTTATTCTCAGTCTTGGAGTTAGACCTTAGCCTAAGTTGTTCTTCAACTCTAATTTGCTTCAGTACTTGGGCAAAAGAAAGATCACCTTGGGTACGATGGAGGTCATTTTTTACATCAGACCAAGAGGGAGGGAGCTTATCTACCAGGCAAGCTATCTTATGTTCAGCTGAAAAGGTTGTACCTTTAGCTTGAATGTGCCTCATAAATTTTTGGAATTCATGGATTTGTTCATTCATAGGTTTGTCATCTACCATGAAATACTTATTAAATGCTGAAGAAGTGAATCTTTCAATTCCAGCATCATCACAACCATATTCATCTTCTAAAGCATTCTAAAGTTCTTTGGCGCTTTTATATTCAAAGAATATATCATAAAGTGAATCAGATAAAACGCTTAGAGTTCGATGGAAGCAGTGAAAGTCTATTTCCTTAGGGGTTTTAGGTTTGGAGGAACTGGAGGGTTTGGACATTCCTATGTCAGACTCAGTGTCGTCAGAATCATTTATGATGGGTATGGAACCATCAATGGCTGAAATCAGTCCTAAAGTAGTGAGCCAGAAATTCATTTGACTCTGCCACCTCTTGAAGTGAGTGCCATCAAACTTGGCTGGCTTAGCAGTCGAAGTCTCGTCTTTGGTAGACATGATTTCTAAGGTCTGAAAATAAAATATTGACTCAATAAGATGGATTAAGCTAAAACTTAACAATTTAAATGATTTTAGTAATAGACCTTAAAATTTTAGTTTTTCAAGTTTTGATAAGGTTGGGTTAGCTGTAGGGGCCGGATTCCAGTAAGCGGAGGTTCACTAGGAACACTTAAGAACCGGTCGCTTAGACGATTTACGTCATTTTGACAGAAGGGCCCTTTCGGCTTGTTCCCAAACAAATCTTTACTTTATAACTTTAAAATTAAAGAAATTTTACTAAATCAATTGATTGTTTACTTTAGCCTAAATTTAAATATTGAGTAAAGAAAAACTAGAATTGACAAAATTACTAACACAATAATGTTTGTCTCAGGTGTCACTTTATGAAAATGAAAATTGTTACTAATGTGACAAATATTCAAAATTAACAAATAACTTGTTAATAGTAAGTTAAAATATTTGCTTGATGAAAGTAAAGTGTAAACAATGTATAGCAAATTTTGTGAGTGAATATGAGATATGCTAACACTAATATAAGTTATAACAATGCATATAAGTCTTAATGCTTACAATAATTTAAGCACCGTAAATTATAACAATGTTGATGATTACAAAATTTTGCTAAAGGACAAGTTTAGTATGCTGGAACAACTTTTTTGAAACTAGCAAATAAATTAAGGCATCAAAAGAACTTCTTGTTTGGAAATAACATATATTTGATAACAAAAAACCTTTTTTTTTCTTTTTTTTTTCCCGCTACAGTAAGAAATATTTGATAACAAATTTTGTAGCAGCAATTAGAGATTTTTATTTTATAAATGACTCAACTCTTAGATTGTTGGAAATTATTCCAAAAAATCTGCAAACAAAATAAAATAAAGTAAATGTTACCGGCCTCCTGGAAAGTCGCACACGAAGCACTGTCCTAAGAGTTAATTCGGATCTATGTACAGACTTGTTTCGAATGCTCCTCGTAGTAAAACTTCCGCTCTACCGGTATCTCCTCGTCGCACACAACTCGGAAAGAGCAACCCCGAACTTAGCTTTTGCCCAAATATGGAAGACTGGAATTTGTTGTTTTAAGGTGAGGAGTAGAAAAGGAGAGAGAGCTTTGTAGGAAATTCACTACAAAATAAGATAAAGTTGTGTCTTTCCAATAAAAATATTGGCCTTTATATAGCAATGAACACATGCTAATAATAGGCAATAGAATCGGTATTTGGGGAAGGACTAATTCTCCAAGTGCACCCAAAGGAATAGGAACTAGGAGACTTGGTTTTTTGCGACCAAGTCCAACAGTAGTGTCCTGCTTCCGATAGGCGGCGGATTCCGTAATATGCTTGCGCCGAGTCAGATCGGTCGGAAACTTAGATAGCCATCTGACTCGATCGATGAGCTTGGTAAACGATAACACCTTGCAGCATCGATCAAATCGATTTGGACGAATGTTATGAGAATTGATCCAATTAATGGAATGACTTTTGTTGTAATAAGTCCTAGATGCAGCAGGCTATGTCTCGACAAGTAAGCTCTATATAAGAGTCCCTTCGACGGGACCGGACTGCTGTATGGTTTTCTTGGAGCTTTTGCCGCTTGGTTTTGATAAATGTGTTTTCGCATCGTTTTCTGAATGCATTATACGAATTTCAAAACGAAGGATTAAAAAATTCTGACTAAGTGTTAGTGACAATGCAGGAGCTCGCGTAACTAAAGCTTGAACGTTACGAAGCGCTTCGACGGTCGGCACGATCTAAATACTTGTTGGGTGATTCGGTCCCTTCTTTTCTACTCTGTCCCACAAACAAAATTCTTTTGCCTCGAACTTATTCAAATCGACGTTGCCAAGTTAAATGCATGTCAATCCACTAAGGTCAAGAACTTGGAAAAAATGTATCGATTTAGAGTAATTTACTCTGAAAATATAAGTTTCGCACCAAAACGAGAAAGTTTAAGGTTCTAGTAAAAAGATAGACTATTTTACGTGCTACAAAATAATATGAAACGTCGATTGAGGCTTACGGTACCTCGGGAAATTTTGTGCCTACAGGATGCTAAGTCAGAAGTACGACTTAGGAAAAATGATTCATTGCATGAGTTGGGCAAAATGATAATGTCGCTCAATGTCATGTCCCGACCCGGAATCAGCCGAATCATCGTCCTCGCAGGGGACGTGATGCCGCACGAGCCTGGAGTTGCGCTCGTGCAAGGCAAGATGACAAGTTCTCAAATGGTTATCTTTGATTTGATATTAACAACGAAAGAAAAATAGAGTAAACGAAACGATTCTCTTTATTGATATTCGAACTGAGATTACAAAGGCTTTCAATAGCCCGACTAAATTTGCCAGGTTGGCTACAACATTCAAGTTCTCTTTTGCCCACAAAGGATTTCATCGTTCCATACATCATGCCTTCTATATCTCGGCCGCATCAATCATGTTGTAAGTACGAGCGTCAATGTGGTCGCATGCCTCAATACGTTTCGACATTTCAAGCCTCAATGCGTTCAAGTGAAGCTCCGCCGCGAGCAATCCATTCCCTGCACCCTGTATGAAAGCTGGTGGGGGATCAGTATGTTCGTCCTCACATGTTCTGATGCAAAGATCTTCTTTCTAAACCGACATTGTAGTATTTATGTTGAATCATGCAACTTAGCCTATGATCTTGCTATATTCTCTTTAGGGTCGATTTTATGGCATATTCGAAAGCGGTAAAGTATGTTATCATGGCAACACATGTTATTCGAATTGAATAGGCAAGTAGAAAAGTAATCTTGTGGTTGTTTTATGGCGCGACTTCTTACCAGCTTAGATGCACTCGCCATTGTACCGACGCAAGGTGAATACGCCACATTCCTTCCTTGTCATGTTATAAGTGTATCTCTAAGCAGGATCTATGTGCGGGACACATACGTGCTTGTACTTTCAACCCATCGTTCCTTAACTATATGAAATGGTCGTTGGCGTATTCGCGCCAAAATGGACTAAAGGCGTTTCTTTTTTTTCTCTCTTCCTTTTTTTTCGAATTTGGGTAGCCCGGTGTTTCACGGGTTGGGTTGCTATCCCAACAATCGAAACATACCGCGTGCCTACCATCATTTATGGCTTTTCACATCTATAACCGAGTGCTAATAGTCTTTACAGATGAGCGTCCATCAAAGATTATATCCCTCCTAAGCCGAACGGTCCCGGTGCCCCGGCGTACCCGTTCGGAGGGAACGTTCCATACAAGAAAGATTATCACAATTATCTCAAGTCTATTCGACCATGCAACGTCCTATTATTCAAACAACCAAACATAGTCTTGAGTCCGAGGCTCAGACTTTATCAAACAACCAAACATAGTCTTGAGTCCGAGACTCAGACTTTATCATCTCATATTTCTTTCATTAAATTTTTAATTTCTTACATTTCATACTTCATTTCAATGTTCAATGGCAGCATGCCTCAACTCAATATTCGTCAACCGAACGACTCGAAAGTCCTGAACACCTTACGAGACATCATGTCATATCCGACAGTTCTGCCACATTCATGCCACAACTGTATTCTTTCGTAACGAAGCCATCTTTTATGATCTCGTACACGTAGGCACGTTTCGATACATTTATCATCTTTTCTCTTGTGTCGTGCACTTGGTGCACGCATCGAAGCCGTATTTCCATGTTCTATGACTTAGTGTTCAATGTTCGTGGGTTGCACTCTAGGGCGCTCGCCTATTGTCTTTCAATGTGCTAGCCTTTCTAACTCGTGCGTGAAGGTACAGAATGGCTCGTGCACGAAGGCACTCGCCGAATATAGTTATTCCATATTCTTGCGGCTTGCGCACCGAGGCGCTCTTCTTTGCGATATCCAAGGTTCTATAGCGACTCGTGCATATGATGCTCATTTCGTTTTAATTATTCTAACTAGTGTTCGACACACACTATGATTTATCTTCCAATCAGACCATGCCCGTGGCGTCGATAGGTTAACTTAGCATATAATAATATATTCTGACTTAGGCATGAAGGAGAAAAAGAAGAGTCAATCCTCCCACCTTGAGTCGATACGCCTTGTCATTTTGCCGAGCCGATACGCGCTCGATTTCATAACTTCGTTGCACGGCCAACTCACCCGACTTAGCCATTCGAGCACTTCATGCTTCATTGAATTATACGTCCGACTTGGCTTACCGTGCTAACGCCTCAGTTCATTGCAAGGCGACGATTGGTTTCGCGGACCCGTTTCTGAATAAAGTAAAATGTCGACCTATAATATTTTAGCGTAAATGGATAGCCTGCACATGAAACCAACTAAAATCAATACTTGCATCGATTCAGACTTGTGCCTTGGTCGATTCGATTTCTTAGAATCTTTGAGCCGACTCAACACACTTATCCTTAGGGGAAATGCGGTGCTTCGCATCGATTCAACTCGATGCATTCTTTGGGATAATATAACTCTTTGCATCGACTTAGTTCGATGCATTGCTCGGGACAACGTAACTCTCCTATCGATTCACATCGATACATTTCATTCGGTCAACGCGACTCTTTGAGTCGATGCCTCAGCGTAATACGCCATGCGGAGCAGGGTATTACAGAATATACCACTCAAAAAAAGGTTCGTCCTCGAACCAAAACCAACAGTCCGATTAAGTGTTTTATAGATCGTTTTACGATCTCGTCCCACCAATGTTGTTCAGTTTCATACTATCTTGCAAGCTTTTCATTAATATTTCAAAGTCTTTCCTTCCGCTCGATTTCAATTTTTGTATACAACTCGATTTGGATCCGTACACCTATTCAAGACGTCCCACAAATATATGTATTTTAGCCAAGTCCAGTGGTAGAAAATTGGAACAAAGCTGATAGGAAAATTTTAATCCTATACTTGCCATCTCGTACTCTTGATCGGACTTGGGCTTTAGTGCTTGTTCTCGTAATTCTAGTACGTATGCATATTGATACACACGCGACCATCCAACAAAAGTCAAGGCACACGATGCGATTAAAAAATCATATTTCTTATTTCGTATGTTTCATATGGACTATCAATCCTATATGTTGCGTCGAGCCGTCACACATTCGATCGCAACGATCCGCCGCAATGCCTTGCATTCGAATTTGCCACCCAACTATTTTCGAAGTCTGCCTATGCAACTTATCTCGATACGATTTTTTTTGTTGACTTGCAAATGCATCAACATTTAGGACTACGCCCGCTAGGTTACTTACCAAGACACCATGCTTAAATTCTTCTGACGCAACTTTAAATTGACATGGCTCAAAGGCCACAATCTATCCGACACAACAGTTTACATCGAGGCGACGGTGCTCAAGACAACACTCGCTTTGACTCAAAGTCTCTATGATGCCTCTTACGTTCGATTTCCTAACGAGTAGGAATTTACTAGCCAAATTTCCAACTTATCCATCTTGCAACATCGAATATAAGTTTGATTCACGCAAGCTTAATTGCAAGGTGAATCCAAATCTAATGACATAACTCGTAAGTCATTATTTTACCACTCGCACTCGTGCATAGCACGATTCTCAAAATTGCCTAGACTTATCGTCAACATGTACCACATTATATTTGTTATCGATGCAATTTCATATGCGATATCGCATGGATCATCTTACGATCTGCAACATTCAATTTGATTTGGCGGTCAAGTCTTTTAGGGTCAGCTGCCCCGAAGCTACGCTCGATAATTGTGGATCATCACCGAAGAACAGTTTACTACAAACCATGTTATATCTTATTTCAGAGCCAAATCACGTTCGAATGATTTCTATACGACTATCAAATTTTGGACAAAACTATTTCTTTCGGCGCAACTGATGTACAACTATCCTCCGAGTAAAGTCATGCACTACCGTCGATGATTCTGCTATTTACGAAGAATCTACTCGCATTGAGTTCGAGTCTATCTTATTTGCGGTCGACACACGAGATGCTATACGCATCGAACAATCGTCGATGATGTATAGTCTCGTCTTGATCAATCACAAAGTTCGTGATCAACCAGTTCGTTCATTCTCGTATTGTTATTTATAAAATTTTGATAGCGCGAGGCACACTCCATTTTGTATTCTCATATCGTGATTACGTTTCCTTACGTATCGATCTCGATACGTCGTATCAATTTCGATAGCGTAAGGGCCAACTTTGATTCTGTTTCAACGTCGACAACTTGCATTGCATACGTCCAAGTTCTCCACAAACATTTTCGTACGTCTTGAACCATTTCTCGATTCGTTGCATTTCGTTATGCTTTGATCGCGTAACCGAGTTACCGATTATCCAACATCGAACCCTCTAGTTATACGATCACGTCCTCTAAGGTTTTTGCGTGTTTCAGTTATGCTCAAATGAGTTTCATCGTAACGTAACCAACTATCTCTTAGGCACTATTTACCTGTATCAACCAATTTTTTACCGAAGTCGCACATCGTACGATCCGATTATAATTCGCCTCGCCCAACATTTCTATCAAGATCGTACGTCGTACGATTCAATTTGCCTCGCCCAATATTTCTGTCGAGATCGTAAGTCATGCGACTCATTTGTAAGTTCGAGTTTCCGTTTCTCGTCGATCCGATTATTGCTTCAAAGCATAATCGTTCTGCTAGTCTCGGTCGTCCGACCGACTTATAATTTCTGTCCGACGTATCATTCATTGATACGAGTCTCGCCTTATCATCCCAACCAATTTTCGAAGAACACTTGCATCAACATACCGTCATACAAATTTCCAATCGAGTCTCGGTACTCTTCCGTCCGTTGTGGACAAACCTTTCGCAATTCTTATAATACGTCGATACAATTCATCACACAAGTGGTATATCATATACCACTCAGAATCGAGTCATTCATCGCATACGTGGTATGGCATATACCACTCGAAAATTAAGTCATTTCTCTCGCATTATACTCACTATGAGCCAACAATCTCTTCCGACTCACGATTTTCGCAGTGATATTGCTTGATCACAACCGTAACTTTGATTAAATCAAATCTGACACAACTCGGCCAATGTTTTCATTTGCCAACACAAGTTCGGTGTGCAACCGAACGATTCATTCTATTGATTTATGATTTCAGTTCCTTCCGTTGAATCTCATGCAACGATTTATTTCCAATATTCGTTGCACTCCGTGCAATGATTTTACTTTGACATGCGTTGTACCATGTGCAAAAATTTACTTTTGATATGCATTGCACATCGTGCAACGACTTATTTTCGACATTCATTGCACCTCATGCAACGATTTTATTCCCGACTTTTAAAGTCAATGCTCAAATCCGTTCAACACATTCGATATTGACTTATTACTTTTATTTTAACGCACTTTCATAATCAACTCGTTGTACTTTCCGCAACGTATTATTTAAGTTTTCACATTGGTGCAACCAATATTCACAACCCATTGCACTCCGGGCATCATTTCCTTTCTCATTCAACATGTTGGCTTGTTGCATTCGATGTAACAAAATGTTTCATGACTTTCTCCGCAACATCATGTAAATTCGAAGTACTTGCGGTAACGTTACCCGACTTTGTATGAGACTTATTATATGGAACATCCAGTACGACATCGAGTAGAGTCAAGAGTTATTTGATTGGTGGTGGACAACTCTTTGGAATTGAAACGAAGCAAACGTCCTGAGGAAATTGAGCCTAGAGCTCTGATACCAATTTGTCACGCCCCGACCCGGAATCACCCGAATCATCATCCTCGCAGGGGACGTGATGCCGCATGAGCCTGGAGTTACGCTCGTGCAAGGCAAGATAACAAGTTCTCAAATGGTTATCTTTTATTTGATATTAACAACGAAAGAAAACAGAGTATACGAAAGAATTCTCTTTATTGATATTCGAACTGAGATTACAAAGGCTTTCAATAGCCCAACTACATTTGCCACGTTGGCTATAACACTCAAGTAATCTCTTGTCCACAAAGAATTTCACCATTTTATACATCATGCCTTCTATATTTCGGTCGCATAATTCATGTTGCAAGTCCGAGCGTCAATGCGGTCGCATGCCTCAATACGCTTCGGCATTTCAAGCCTCAACGCGTTCAAGCGAAGCTTCGCCGCGAGCAATCCATTCCCTGCACCCTGCATGAAAGCTGGTGGGGGATCAGTACGTTCGTCCTCGCATGTACTAATGCAAAGACCTTCTTTCTAAATCGACATTGTAGTAATTATGTTGAATCATGCAACTTAGCTTATGATCTTGCTATATTCTCCTTAGGGTCGATTTCATGGCATATTCGAAAGCGGTAAAGCATGTTATCATGGCAAACATGTTATTCGAATTGAATAAGCAAGCAAGCAATCTTGTGGTTATTTCGTGGCGCGACTTCTTACCAGCATAGACGCACTCGTTCTTGCACCGACGCAAGGTGAATACGCCTCATTCCTTTCCTGTCATGTTATAAGTGCATCTCTAAGCAGGATCTATGTGTGCGGGACACATACATGCCTGCACTTTCAACCCTGTCCCGCACCGCTTCCGTAGGAGCAAACGTCCTCGCTAAGGCGTGATGCCGCACTGGCCTAGGTTGCGCCCGTGCAAGGCTAATCTCCAGAAACGGCCGATTTGAGCTAGGCCACAGAGTCGCACAGATTGTCCCCATTTGCAGCGGGAATGATCGAACTCGAAATACCTTGACATGGCAATTTTGATTGCTATGACTTGTGGTTTGAAGCGAAGGCAAATTTGAGGATTGAGTAGGCCCAATTCGCGTATCGAAAATGAGTAAGTCTAGACGCAACGCAAGAGTTACGTCCCGATGAGAACGATTACTCCGCGAAAACATTGACATGGTGATTCATGTCCGCCGTGGATAATCAGACTTGCGTGAGATCGGGGCACGACATATTGCAAGGCTAAACGACCTTGTGATCGACTACGTGGATTGGATAAGATGGATAGGTGAATTGTATCAAAACATACTTGAAGAGATAGACCACGATAATTGTTAGTGTGGACATACGATATTAACATGTCAAGGATTTGATTGAGGACAACCTATCGTAGGATGACTTTCCTAAACGAGCTCGGACTTGGAGCAGAGAATGTCTCGATATGAAGGGTGAACGCTGCTCGATGTTTAGAAATTTTAGTAAAACGAACTTGGGTAGAAACTCCCGTACAACAAACAAATGTTTTGACCATAGGATTTGGGGCGAGCGTCGTACAATGACTTTGCACGATGAACCATGAACTTGACTTGTACCTATGACCTTGTGAGCTGACCTAGCGGATAGGCGGACGACCCTATGCCGAGTGATTGAACCTGTGCGACTGATATTTGCAGTATCGTCTGGACGGACGATAGACTTGGGGCAACAAGACTTAGAGTAGGATGTAGAACTGGAGGTGTACGTGAACGACGGCGAAATTGGCCCTAAATAAGTGAATGATATGAAATCGATATTGTACGAGTAAAGTTGGTATAACGAATTGAATCATTGATAGGAAGATGTACTCAATGATAGTGCAATACTTGGTCTCGAATCGAACGGGAAGTACTTAGACTTGGTCGACTCCGCTAAGAAGAAATCATATTGATTTCATAGACAAGAACGCTTGAGAAACGAATCGGATCATCTCGAGGATCGAGATAAACGATAGTGAGATACACATGAGTTCGGTTCTAAATCGAAGTTAGTGGAACGATTGGCAAATCAAAACTATCATGAGTAGCTTGTCCGACTTTGCCAATCGCTAAGCTTGGTTGAAATGTATGTATTCGAGGGACGCGTTGAATATATGCACGATCCAAACTCAGCGATATGATGAACTTGCATGCCGCTGTAAATAGGGACACTCTGTGCGACTCTGTGGCCTAGCTCAAATCGACCGTTTCTGGAGATTAGCCTTGTACTGGCGCAACCTAGGCCCGTGCGGCATCACGCCTTAGCGAGGACGATCGCTCCTACGGGAGCGGGGCGTGACAGATTGGTATCAGAGCACAGCTTTACGTCCTTGGACTTTATTTCGACTCTCTCAGTTTTGAAAGCTCGTTTTGAAACAAAAAAAGTGTATGCTCTCTCTCGTTGTGCCTTGGGATGTTCCATACAATAAGTCTAATATTTTCAAAAGCTCGTACACGTACTCGGTTGAACGGGATCGATAGGCGAAGGCCTTTGTGCCAAACCACGACGAACTTGAGTTGAGAGAAAACTAATGCTAAGAGTTAGCAAACGCAGTGTATGCTTGAATAACCTTATGCTGACAATAGCGAACGAGTACGTGAGACTGAAGTATAGTTCGAACGGGATGGTTATGCACGCAGCCTTTTGGCTAAGTTGTGCCGAGTGTCGCTCACCTAGACCTTTTGGTACAAACGAGTTTGCGAGCGAGACCGACTATCGCTCGGACGAGAATAAGTGAGACTTAGAACGTATATTGATAGAGACGCTACTTGACCAACGCTAAAGCGAACACGAGAAGTGGTCCTTAGACTTTGAAGAACGGGCGAACGCGCAATTGAACATATCGATTGGGAATCGAATGATCTTTTGAGGATTTGTAGAGTGACTTGACCCTGAGTGGTGTATATGATAGCTTCGAAGAAGAATAAGAATGAGTGTCGATGACTAGTCGAGTGGCTCGAACCCTGAGTGGTGTATGGATGTCATAGAAATTGTTCGAGCGAGACTAAACAATATACGGATAGAACGAGTATGTCGGCAAGCGATGATATCGCGCAAGCCTTAGAATGAGTAACGCTTAGTTGGTCATGATTCGGGAGTCTCAAACGAGATATTGTTCGAACGAAATGTGAATGTGTAGTACAATTATAAAACAAGTTGAATAGAGAGTCGGAACGATGAAATGAGTGGAGGTCTTGGTCGAGGAAACGTAGTGGATCGTACATGTAATTTTGAATTTAGTCGAATGGATTGAAGCTTGAGTTAAGACGAAATACTCATATAAAATCGAAGTTAGCACGATTGGAAGATAGCGTGCATGGAAAACGTTGGTTTGAAGATACGAGAATGACTAAGGATAGGAATAGATATTGCTCGATGACGAGTTAGCACGAGACAATGTGAATTGAGGAATTAAGTTGCACGACTCGAAATTCGTTGCAAAAGGAAGATCGTCAGGTCATGTACATCATCGATGGTATTGAGGCGTATCAAAGATCGATGTATGATAACTCGGGAGTACTTCGATTCGATGAATGATGATCATGTTAGAAGTTATTATTTCAAAGGATGCTAAGTTGGAGAATTTGGATAGAAATAAATGTTTGGAATAAAGAAGGAATGTGACTTGATTGTTCGGTGATAACCACAACGACAACGATCTTGTCTTGTGTGAGCGCAACTCCAGCCTCGCACATACGTTATGTCGGATTTGGGATGATCGTTCCGCATGAGCGTTGGCATGGTAATTCATGTCCAACGGGAATAATCGAACTCGAAATACCTTGACATGAAAATTTTGATTGCTAGACTTGTGGTTTGAAGCGAAGGCGAATTTGAGGATTGAGTAGGCCCAATCCACGTATCGAAAATGAGTAAGTCTAGACGCAACGCAAGAGTTACGTCCTGATGAGAACGAATACTCCGCGGGAATGTTGACATGGTGATTCATGTCCGCCGTGGATAATCAGACTTGCGTGAGATCGGGACGCGACATATTGCAAGGCTAGACGACCTTGTGATCGACTACGTGGATTGGATAGGATGGATAGGTGAATTGTATCAAAACATACTTGAAGAGATAATTGTTAGTGTGGACATACGATATTAACATGTCAAGGATTTGATTGAGGACAACCTATCGTAGGATGACTTTCCTAAACGAGCTCGGACTTGGAGCGAAGAATGTCTCAATGTGAATAGGGTGAACGCTGCTCGATGTTTAGAAATTTGAGTGAAATGAACTTGGGTAGAAACTCTCGTACAACAAACAAATAGTTTGACCATAGGATTTGGGGCGAGCGTCATGCAATGACTTTGCACGATGAACCATGAACTTGACTTGTACCTATGATCTTGTGAGCTGACATAGCGGATAGGCGGACGACTCTATGCCGAGTGATTGAACCTGTGTGACTGATATTTGCAGTATCGTTTGGACGGACGATAGACTTAGGGCAACAAGACTTAGAGTGGGACGTGGAACTGGGGGTGTGCGTAAACGACGGCGAGATTGGCCCTAAACAAGTGAATGATATAAAATCGATATTATGCGAGTAAAGTTGGTATAACGAATTGAATTATTGATAGGAAGACGTACTCGATGATAGTGCAATACTTGGTCTCGAATCGGACGAGAAGTACTTAGACTTGGTCGACTCCGCTAAGAAGAAATCATATTGATTTCGTAGACAAGAACGCTTGAGAAACGAATCGGATCATCTCGAGGATCGAGATAAACGATAGTAAGATGCACATGAGTTCAGTTCTAAATCGAAGTTAGTGAAACGATCAGCAAATCAAAACTATCATGAGTAGCTTGTCCGACTTCGCTAATCGCTAAGCTTGGTTGAAATATACGTATTCGGAGGACGCCTTGAATATATGCACAATTCAAACTCAGCGATATGATGAACTCGAATGCCGCTGAAAATGGGGACACTCTTTGCGACTCTGTGGCCTAGCTCAAATCGGCCATTTCTGGAGATTAGCCTTACATGGGCACAACCTAGGCCCGTGCGGCATCACGCCTTAGCGAGGACGATCGCTCCTTCGGGAGCGGGGCGTGACAAACCCATCGTTCCTTAACTATATGAAATGGTCGTTGGCGTATTCGTGCCAAAATAGACTAAAGGCGTTTCTTTCTTTTCTTTCTCGAATTTGGGTAGCCCGACGTTTCACGGGTTGGGTTGCTATCCCAACAACCAAAACATACCGCGTGTCTACTATCATTTGCGTCTTTTTACATCTATAACCGGGTGCTAATCGTCTTTACAGATGCGCGCCCATCAATGATTATATCCCTCCTAGGCCGAACGGTCACGGTGCCCCTACGTACCCGTTCGGAGGGAACGTTCCATGCACGGAAGATTATCACAATTATCTCAAGTCCATTCGACCATGCAATGCCCTATTATTCAAACAACTAAACATAGTCTTGATTCCGAGGCTCAGACTTTATCAAACAACCAAACAGATTCTTGAGTTCGAGACTCAGACTTTATCATCTCGTATTTCTTCCATTAACTTTATACGTTCTTACATTTCATACTTCGTTTCAATATTCAATGGCATCATGCCTCAACTCAATGTTCGTCAGCCGAACGATCCGAAGGTCCCGAACACATTTCGAGGCATCATGTCATATCCGACAGTTCCATCACATTCATGCCACAACTGTATTATTTCGCAACGAAGCCATATTTTATGATCTCATGTACGTAGGCACATTTTGACACATTTATCATCTTTTCCCTTACGTCGTGCACTTGGTGCACGCATCGAAGACGTATTTTCCATGTTCTATGACTTAGTGTTCAATGTTCGTGGCTTGCACGCTAGGACGCTCGCCTATTGTCTTTCAATGTGCTAGCATTTCTAACTCGTGCACGAAGGCACGGAATGGCTCGTGCACGAAGGCACTCACTGAATTCAGTTATCACATGTTCTTGCGGCTTGCGTACCGAGGCGCTCGCCTTTGCGATATCTAATGTTCCATAGCGACTCGTGCATATGATGCTCGTTTCGTTTCAATTGTTCTAACTTGTGTTCGACACACACTATGATTTATCTTCCGATCGGACCACGCCCGTGGTGTATCGATCCTCCCACCTTGAGTCGATACATCTTGTCGTTTTGCCGAGCTAATGCGGCTCAATTTCATAACTTCGTTGCACGACCAACTCTCCTGACTTAGCCATTCGAGCACTTCGTGCTTCATTGAATTATACGTCCGACTTAGCTTACCGTGCCAACGGCTCAGTCCGTCGCAAGGCGACGATTGGTTTCCCGGACCCGTTTCTTAATCAGGTAAAATTTTGACTTCTAATATTTCAGCGTAAATGGATAGCATGCACATGAAACCAACTAAAATCAATACTTGTATCGATTCAGACTTGCACCTTGGTCGATTCGATTTCTTAGAATCTTTGAGTCGACTCCACACACTTATCCTTCGGGGACGTGCGGCGCTTCGCATCGATTCAACTCCATGCATTCTTTGGGATAATAAAACTCTTCGCATTGACTTAGTTCGATGTATTGCTCGAAACAACGTAACTCTCGTATCGATTCGCATCGATACATTTCATTCGGTCAACGCCTCAACGTAATGCGCCGTGCGGAGCGGGGCATTATACGTAATACTGTCCGCGCTATACAAATCTGTCTGTACATATTAAACTGTTTACGCATTGGCATGGTCATGGACAGCTTGTGCACAAGTTGAACTTTCCTCGATACGGTATCCCGAGCATCGAAACCGAATCGACCTAGGGGAATAAACAAATTCGTGCTTCGGCACGAGGCATTACGGGACCTCCAGCTGGGCTTGCAACCCAAGCTGACAGGCACGTCACAATGCCATATAAATGTCCCACGTGGTGCATAGCATCAATGACCGCATATATAAGATAGATCATGCTCACATATTGTCTTATGCAGGTAGTAAATATTATCTATGTTTTATGCAGGGACGAGCACGGCCGTTGTAAGAATTGTGATAAATCATTATATTTTACTGAATGCTTTACTACTTCAAAGATGGCTATCGATATGAACTGAATTTATTTAGTTCTAAATAGAAAGAAAACTCTAAAGCATGCCTACCTTAACAATCAGAGTCGTTTTAGACGAGTGGGTTCGTCTCGTCTACTTAGCAAGTGTGTTAACCCCCTCCCCAACTCTCCAGGTGCTGCGGAAGCTCTAAACTGAAGCTGAAGTGCGGAGAGACATTTTGAAGCTCTTCCTATTCTGAAGTATTTTAAACCAATTCATCGAAGATGTATGTATAAAGGGGCGAATGTATGGAACGACAAGTATTAGTTCAGGCAGCTTGTCAAGTATATTTCCTTTGTTTCAATAAATGTAGCCGCAACGACATCCAATGTAATTACGACTTGCACTTCGTTGCAAGCTATGAAAAGCATATTTCTATCTTCCTAAACTGCGTGTTCAATTTTGATGTGATTTGTAAAATTTCAACTTGGTATTCCAATATAATGATCAAATATAACGTTCTTTCCTTGTACGAGTACAATTCCAAACTCGTACGACATCACACCTTAGCGATAACGATCGATTCAGTATAATACTACCGGGGACGAATGGTTTGTCGACTCAGAACGTGACACCAGCCGACACCTACGTCGGAGGACGGCAGAACAGTAGGAGGGAGGGTGGTCTTCGTCGTTGTCGTCGAAGGAGGAGAAGGTGGCGGCGGCGACAGTGTCACGACCCGTACCCTGTTTAGGGGCACGAGCACGTGGTTACGTCCAGCATACACCACAGTATCGGCGGTAGAACGCTGTAAAGGTCATCTAGAATATATAAAATCTAAGACACAATAAAATAATCTGTCATATCCGCACGGAGGAATATCACCACAACTCAATCACATAATTCTAAGGAAGATAAACACGATGATAAAGATAAAGATAAAGATGAGATAAATAGTTTGAAACCATGCTGAGTCGTAATCACAAGTTCAGAAATCAAGACATAAAATAATATCCCAAATAAATACTACAAGTCTCAAAGTATCAAACTTGAATGTAATCAAGACAAAATCTAGGTAAACTAGGTCACTACTTGTAACGCCCCAGAACCAGAATACTGGAGAGCGGGGGCATACATAGCCAGCTACGTATATTAAAATGGAATCCACCTCGCTATACGGTCACGGCTGTTTAGATACATGAGGGTTTAACTACAAGCCATCAGTCTCTTATGGTCATGAACAAGCCTATTGTCTCAATCTCAAGCAAGTAAAAGTAGTTACAAGATGTTAGAGCATCAAATATACAATAGTAAGTGTAGAAGCATGGAATTTCACGATCAGAAATCCTATGCGCCAAACACTACATGCGTCAGGAAGTTCAGACAAAAGTACTTGCACACAGCAAAACAAGAATAGAGACATTAAAAGAAGATTTTTATTATCATATAAAAGTCTATTACATGTCTTAAAAATGGTTATACAAAGGAGAACTTCTACAAAAAGAAAAGACCCTAAGTCTACAGCCAGGCGCAGCATCATCATGCGCTCTCGAACAGGCGCATCTCACCATGCGCTCTCATGCGCATCCCACCATGCGCTCCTAGCCGGGCGCATCCCTTCAGCAGCTCAGTTATGTGCCACCCTTCCAGCCAGGCTCACCGCCGTCTAAATGTTTCGACTAATGAAGCATTTATTGGACAGAACGAGGGTGGCAATCAACCCTCTAGCTGGAGGAGGAGCTCCCCAAACCGAGGAAGAGAAGGATCTGCAACTCTTCCCATATGACGGAGACGAGGCTCGTGCATCCCGATCTCTGGATGCAACAGGCACCTTCTGCCTGCCTCAGAAGCCCTCGACTCTGACTTTTGGATGTAACAGTCACCTTCAAGTGCATCAATGAAGACATTGCGTTGTATCTTCACCCTCGAAAATATCTCGTCAACAGAATGTGCTCGAGTAAACAAGTTTATTTCGGGAGGACGTGAGAGAACGAGAAACAAACTCTCTCCATGCCACTATTTATAGGCTGGGCAAATCAAACCCATGTGCCAAGTGGATAGCTCTCCGAATCCCGTGCAGTGAATTTGCATTAAATGGATGAACCTGACGCTTCGAATTCAGCCAAGTCAAAAACGGCTATTTAAAGCACTCGAAGAACGTAACAGTCGTACCAAAAGACTTGTCAAACAGAGCGGATGCGCCGGCCAGACCGCGCATCACACAGACGCGCCCCTCAGCACCAAGCGGTTCACAAGCATGCGCCTCCATGCGGCCCCATGCGCCTAGTGGGACGCCGATAGATGCGCCCACTCCAACAGTCCATCACCTGTTAAAGAATATTAAATGCTGAAGTTTGACAGAGTTGGCAGCACGTTCCCCGAAGACTGCAGTTGACAGCTTTTTTAGAAAACAAAGCGTCGCCAACGTCAACATCATCATTACTTTCCTCCAGCGGTTACAAGCCGCGTTGTCACTTTCCATTCCCAGAATACGTATTTTTAGAATACATGTACTGTTTAAATGTAAATATTTTATATTTATCATGTATTGCTCTGTATTTAAATTCTTTTAATTTTATGTTAATTAATTTCCTGCAATTTCATTTCTGCACTTTACTTTCTGCTTTTATACTCTGCTTTAGCTTTTCTATGGGTTCAGCTCAGATTGGTTTAATTATGTTGGTTCATCATGAACCGAAATAAACCCCGCACCTACCACCACTCTTTCATTTAAAAGCCCCAAACCCTTTCTCTCTCTTCATTACTTCTTCTCATTTATCTTCTTCTTCCTCATAACTCTCCTACCAACCTAGGAGAGCAAGACAAGTGCCAACTTGCTTCTTGATGGATCCCCATTATTATTGTTCCATCATCCTCCTTACTTGATTCTAAGCCTCTTTAGTACTTAGCATTTTCAATTTCCATGGCTGAGTTGTTGTAGATCTAAGTTTGTTACATTTTCGGATTTCTTAGGTTTTGATCTAGTAAACTTTGTTATCTTCAAGTTTTGATAGTTCCATGTTGTAGAAAATTTCGTTCTACCCAATTTTGACCTATGGAAGTCCATATTTGGGCTTGGGATGAAGGATTTATGGAGCTTGGAAGCAATGGCTTCCATGGTTCTCTTCTATGGTTCTGTTCTCAGAAATTTGGAGAAGAAGAACAGTCCCAGCCGCATGAATCTTTCTTCCACAGCGCATGAAATCTCATTTCTAGCCGCATTCCCACAGCGCATGAGTTTATTTATTTTCTAATCTCATTCCTCAGGCGCATGGATTATTTATTTCCCAATCTCATCTCACAGCCGCATTCCCACAGCGCATGAGTTTATTTATTTTCCAATCTCATTCCTCAGGCGCATGGATTATTTATTTCCCAATCTCATCTCACAGCCGCATTCCCACAACGCATGAGTTTATTTATTTCCCAATCTCATTCCTCAGGCGCATGGATTATTTATTTCTCAATCTCATCTCACAGCCGCATTCCCACAGCGCATGAGTTTATTTATTTTCCAATCTCATTCCTCAGGCGCATGGATTATTTATTTCCCAATCTCATCTCACAGCCGCATAAGAATCTCATTCCTCAGGCGCATGAGATTATTTATTTCCTCCCAATCTTATTCCTCAGCGCATGATATTATTTATTTCCCAATCATTTCCCTCAGGCGCATGATATTATTTATTTCCCAATCTTATTTCTCAGTGCATGATATTATTTATTTTCCAATCATTTCCCTCAGGCGCATGATATTATTTATTTTCCAATCATTTCCCTCAGGCGCATGATATTATTTATTTTCCAACCTTTCCCACAGCGCATGATATTATTTATTTCCCAATCATTCCTCAGGCGTATGAGATTCTTTATTTCCCAAACATTCCCCACAGCGCATGAGATTTATTTATTCTCCAATCATTTTCCACAGCGCATGAGATTATTTATTTCCCAATCATTATTTATTTCCCAATGTTTATTTCCCGAATTTGGCATTAATTAACATTGATTGTTATCTTGATTAATTATTGATCATGTGTTCCTAGATGGAACTAAGAGACTGGCTAGTCGTCTTATTGAATTAAATGGAATAAGTCACGTTCATATTTGAAATCGATTGGCCAATCCCGAATATTGACATACAGGCACACATGCAGGCTTCAATTTATTTATTTATTTATTTTACTATAAAAGAAGCATGTGTACTTTATGGTCAAGACATGATTGTTCCGTGGTTAGTTTGGATTGTTGCATTACGCTATGTAAGACCTACAACCTAATCGCACGGGCATCGTTGTAGAGTTGTGCATATCTTACCCTGTACGAAAGTACTCATTCCGAATGACCATGATCCACGGCATGGGATTTCACTCAACGTAGAGACTATTAAGTTAAATAAAAATAATGATTGCATGGAGAGAATGGATTCCCGAGTTCTTACATGGCAGCCCTCTTGGGACTAGTAGTGCCCGACATGCCGGCTGGTCCCCACAGATACTGCAAACCTGCCACACGGGCATGGAGCGATATCTGGTTATACTATTTATTGTATATTGTATATTGATGACGGGCGTCCTGCTGGGACTCGTCTAATTCATGATTGGCGCAATTGATTGATTGGATCGACTAGCCTTGCTTGTCCATAGTAAGAACTGAGAAATCTTTATTGCAAAATTCCAGGATAACTTGGAACTCACAGTAGTAAGCCGTAGGAGTTGGATGGCCGTTTAAGTTGATTTGTTTGTGTATTGTACCTACTCTGTTACCTAACTGAGATGATCAGAGCATCAGGACATGACGGGCCAACTTCTGTCCTTGTTTGGTTGGGAGGTTGGTTCAAAGTGTCGTGATGTTATGTGAATCACCAGTAGCAAGCAGAGATCTATTATTATATTCTCTTAATTATTGGTTTAATGTCTCATATCGTGCTTCCTTGCGGTACTTGCTATTAGAGGTCTAACCTCTCTGGTTTTGCATGGCCAGATTTAGAGCCGGTTCCCGAGGACTCAGCTTACCTCTACCTCCAAGATGGTCAATACTAGAGGGATGATTGCAGGAGGACTCGAGTGGGTTCCTTACCTCCCCGCTCGTTTTGTTATTTACTTTATACTTTGCCGTTTGGCACCGACATGTTAGTCGGATTGTCTTGCACTTACTTTTGCATAATTGTAATTAAGTCAGACTGCAGCTGATAACAATTGTGTATACTTTGCTACATCATCTGGCTATGTTTTGTAAAGCCAGATATCAAGAACATTTTGACTGAGCGTTTGGGACGCCTTACTGCTTTATCTTACATGTTCTCTATTTCTGTTTCTTGTTTGAATGATTGAGACAATAGATGTGAAGTGACCATAGCGAGACTTTCATGTAGTATGCACCCCCTTGTCTTTTAGACAGCATTGATCGTATTATACGGTATTCATCTACCCGTAATACGTAGCTGTCTGAGTCATTCCCCCGCTCTCCAGTATTCTGGTTCTGGGGCGTGACAAGGTTTTAGTGGTGGCCCATGCAGGTCTAATTTCAGACTTGTGGGGTGTTTTAATTTATAGGATGTCTCAATCACGCATGTTCCCTCTTGATCTCATGATCCGTTACTCTCGACTCTAGCTTGACATTCTGGTATCCTTTGACTTCATTGATCTTTCCTGTCCGATCGTTTGATTGTTCTTTTGTCCCTTTTCTTAGGGGCACTTCGTCCGCATCTGCCAGGACTGGACAACAACAACAACAACAACAAGAGTAACACGGACAACCTGACCATGTTGGTCAGCAACAAGGGCCGGTACTAACTCAAGAGGCTATTCAAGAAGAAGTGATAGTGGAAGCAGCAGTTGGATCGCAGTATTCGGATGTTCCACCACTACCAACAGTTCTACCTACCCCTGTGGGAGTAGACACACCAGCCCTTCTGGAGATCATGAGAGGGATGATGGCTACTCAGCAACATCAGATGTTAGCCCAGCAGCGTATGCACGCTCAGTTACAAGAGCAGAATGTACTACTTAACCAAGGATTGTAGACAGCTTTGGAAAGAGGGGCAAGGACAGATTCAGGAGCGTCAGCCAGGTTTTGCAAGTTCAACTCCCGTCGTTTCGAGGGCACGGAAGATGCCATCTCAGCAGATACGTGGCTTAAGGATATTGAGGCTATTCTGACAGCAGCTAAGGTGCCGACAGAAGAACGTGTGGATCAAGTGAAGTTGTTACTTCAGGATCTCGCACGTGATTGGTGGGAATCAGAGGAAGTGGGCATCAGACGTCCTGTTGCTTGGGACGATTTTACTGTAAGGTTCAAGACGAAGTACTATGGGATTGTGGCGCAGTTTGAGCTACAACAGAAGTTTATCAACCTCAAACAGGCCGGCAAGACGGTAGATGCCTATGCAGCGGAGTTCTGCAGATTGAGCAGGTTCGCCCCAGAGATGGTAGCAATAGAGAGCCAGAGGGCTATGAGGTTCCAGCAAGGGTTTCACCTTGAGCTCTTGCAATTGATAGAAGGGCACAACTACCAGACTTTTGACGAAGTATTGACGGCGACCCGAAGGCATGAGATCACCATTCAGAGAATCACGGCGAGGACTGGAGGTCAGAAGAGATCTCACAGTCAGATTGAAGGAGGAGGGAGAGCAGCGCCCCGAACAACAGCACCATCCCTTGGCATTCGCATTCACGATATGGCAATGCGAGGGCCAGCACCACCACCCAGGCAGCAGCAATAGCAACAAAGGAAGAACCAGCAACCCCCAGCGGGCTGCACTTATTACGGGAAGATAGGGCACACTAGAGATGTGTGTCGGACATTGAACAGACTGTGTTTGATATGTGGAAATTCAGATCATCGGGTTACCACATGTCCCATGAATTCGAAGTCAGGAGGACCAGTACAGCAGTTTCCTGCTCTGCCAGCACCGGGGGCAGGGCAGTATCGAGGACCCGCAGTGGCAGTGAGACCATTGGCCCAGCGTCCGTTAATGCCACAGGCTCAGATGTTTCGGTAGCAGGGACCGCCGATGCAGCAACACCAGCATAGACCACCCCAGCATCACCAAGGCAGGGGCCAGCGACAGCACCAGGCTAGGCCGCAGCATGGGAACCAGCAAGGAGGTTGAGGGCAGGCATTCACTCTGTCCTTGGAAGAGGCATTGGCATCAGGAGATGTTGTGGCAGGTAACATTCTCGTCGCCTCTTATCCCGCAGTAGCATTGTTTGATTCGGGAGCATCGCACTCATTTATATCTGCACAATTTGCAACACGGCTAGGAATAGAATTCGAGGCATTGTCAGGGAGGTTAAATATACTCACTGGTAATGGGCTCGTAGGAGTTAGTAGAGTTATTCTAGCATGTGGCGTTGTAGTTTGCGGGCATTCCTTACCCGCCCGGTTGATAGAATTTTCTGTTGGAAATTTCGACGTTATCTTAGGCATGGACTGGCTGAAAGACAGTCATGCGATGATAGATTGTCGTAGAGGGAGTGTATCTTTTGATATCCCAGGCATGAAGAGATTCACCTTAGTCAGATCAGAGGCAACTCAACAAGAGCAGGGAGTAATAACGACAATGGAAGAAGTTCAAGTTCCGAAGGTAGTTGAAGAATTTTTAGACGTGTTTCCCGAAGAACTTCCCGGTCTGCCACCGGTTAGAGATATTGAGTTCAGTATAGAATTGGCACCAGGAACTAAACCGATATCAGATCGGCTTTACAGAATAGCGGATTCGGAGCAGGCCAAGGTATATCAGCATATAGAGGAATTGAAGGAGAAGAAGTTTATCCAAGCTAGCGTATCGCCGTGGGCAGCACCAGTGGTACTTGTGGGGAAGAAGGATGGATCATCCAGATTGTGCATCGATTACAGGAAGCTTAACGCGGCAACAGTAAAGAATAAGTACCCATTACCCAGGATCGACGACTTATTTGATCAGTTGAGCAAGGCTAGAGTTTTCTCCAAGATAGATCTTCGTTCAGGGTATCACCAAGTGAGGGTTCGAAAGGAAGACATTCCCAAGACAGCATTCAGGTCGAAGTATGGACATTAAATTCTTGGTAATGCCGTTTGGTTTGACCAATGCTCCAGCAATATTCATGGATTTGATGAACCGCATCTTTATGCCGTATTTAGATCAATTTGTCGTAGTATTTCTCGACGACATTCTTGTGTACTCTGCTAGTGAAGATGAGCATGAAGACCACCTCAGAAAAGTGTTACAGGTTCTGAGAGAGAACCAGTTGTATGCCAAGCTCAGCAAGTATGAGTTCTGGACGGATCACATTTTATTTTTGGGTCATATTGTATCAGGAGCTGGAGTAACAGTAGATCCCAAGAAGGTAGAAGTAGTAGAGAGTTGGCCAGTACCCAAGACCGTAGCCGATGTATAGAGTTTCTTAGGATTGACAGGATATTACAGAAGGTTTGTATCAGACTTTGCAAGGCTTTCAGCACCCATGACCCGCTTGACACGGAAGGATGTACCATTCGTCTGGTCGACAGAATGCCAGACATCATTTGAGAATCTGAAGCAGAAGTTGATATCAGCGCCTATTTTTACATTGCCAGTTGGACCCGGAGGTTTTACCGTTTATTGTGATGCGTCAGGTAAAGGACTTGGATGTCTCCTCATGCAGCATGGGAAGGTGATAGCATACGCATCTAGGCAACTTCGGGACCACGAGAAGAATTATCCAACTCATGATTTGGAGTTGGCGGCAGTAGTATTTGCTTTGAAGCTATGGAGGCATTACTTATATGGTGATCGAGTGGACATGTACACAGACCACAAAAGTCTGAAGTACATTTTTACTCAGAAGGAACTGAACATGAGGCAGAGAAGATGGTTGGAGTTGATTAAGGACTATGACGTGGAGCTTCAGTATCATCCAGGCAAGGCTAATGTGGTAGCAGACGCTCTCAGCAGGAGAGGCGGCGCATTTATGTTAACAACACAGAAGCATATCTTAGAAGACCTTCAGGAGATGGGCATCGAGGTTTTACTTCCTAGTGATGTAGGAGTTTTGGCGAGTCTACAAGTTCAATCCAACTTGGTAGATAGGATCAAGGCAGCTCAGGCACAAGACCCAAGGATTCAGAAGCTTAGGACAGAATGTGAGTCAGGACTCAGGAAGGAGAAGAGAATTCATGAAGATAGTACACTTAGGTTTGGGTCACGTCTATGTGTGCCTAGTGGAGATATCAGACAGGAGGTTATGGCAGAAGCTCACAGCTCTCAGTATTCTATTCACCCTGGAGGGACCAAGATGTACCAAGATATCACAGCACTTCTGGTGGAATGTGATGAAGAGGGAGATAGCTAGATTTGTTTTCCGTTGCTTGGTATGTCAGCAAGTGAAGGCAGAACAGCAGAGGCCAGCTGGATTATTGCAACCGCTTCCTATCCCGAAATGGAAGTGGGAACATATTACAATGGACTTTGTGACCGGGTTACCAAGATCACCAAGTGGTAAAAATGCTATTTAGGTGATAGTAGATCAGCTTACAAAGGTGGCGCACTTTCTTCCTTTTAGAGTAGGTCAATCTACGGAGAAGTTGGCAGAGTTGTATATGCAGCAGATAGTCAGGCAGCATGGGGTCCCAGTCAGTATTGTGTCAGATAGAGATACCCGTTTTATATCACATTTTTGGAAGAGCTTACATCATAGCTTGGGTACCAAGTTAAGATTTAGCACAGCTTACCATCCACAGACGGACGGACAATCAGAAAGAACAATTCAGACCCTAGAAGATATGTTGCGAGCTTGCACCCTAGATTTTGGAGGATCTTGGGAGAGCCACCTGCACTTAGTTGAGTTTTCTTATAACAACAGTTATCAAGCCACTATCCAGATGGCGCCGTTTGAAGCACTATATGGTAAGAAGTGTAGGTCGCCACTAGCATGGGATGATATCGGGGAGAGAAAGATGTTAGGCCCAGAAATGATTGTTCAGACAGTTGAATTAGTCAAAGGAATTAGAGAGCGACTTCGAGTTGCACAGGATCGGCATCGTCATTGGGCGGACCAGCATCGTAGGCCGCTAGAGTTTTCTGCTGGGGACCACGTGTTCTTGCGGATCTCACCTACCCGTGGGGTCATTAGGTTTGGCGTTCGCGGGAAGTTGAGTCCGCGGTACGTGGGCCCATTTGTTATTCTTGAGAGGATAGGCGATATTGCTTATCGTTTATCCCTTCCACCTTCGTTACGAGAGGTGCATGACGTATTTCATGTATCTCAGTTGCGATGGTATGTATCAGACCCAAGCAATATTCTTGATCATTCTGAGCTGGTTGTTGGTACCAACCTGTCTTACGAGGAACAGCCTGTGTCTATTTTGGACCAAAGAGAGAAGATACTCAAGAACCGAACAATTAGCCTTGTCCGGGTTGCTTGGGGTCATCACTCTTTAGGGGAGTCAACGTGGGAACGTGAGGATGATATCCGATCACGGTATTCGCACCTGTTTGACTCACAAGGTATATCTCTTTCTGTATACCTTGATTGTCTTAACTCCTCATGCTTGCCACCTTACGAGTAGAATTGCTTGGTATCGTAGAATGTTCAACATAGATATGTTACATACTATTGACATTGTAGAATGATTGCTTACTTAAATTGCTTATACCTAGAGTAGTTCAGCTCTGATGTTTCTATCATGCTTGGATTTGAAATTCCGAGGACGAAATTTTTCTAAGGAGGGTAGAGATGGCACTTCCCATTCCCAGAATACGTATTTTTAGAATGCATGTACTGTTTAAATATAAATATTTTATATTTATCATGTATTGCTCTGTATTTAAATTCCTTTAATTTTATGTTAATTAATTTCCTGCAATTTCATTTCTGCACTTTACTTTCTGCTTTTATACTCTGCTTTAGCTTTGCTATGGGTTCAGCTCAGATTGGTTTAATTATGTTGGTTCATCATGAACCGAAATAAACCCCCCACCTACCACCACTCCTTCATTTAAAAGCCCCAAACCCTTTCTCTCTCTTTATTACTTCTTCTCATTTATCTTCTTCTTCCTCATAACTCTCCCACCAACCTAGGAGAGCAAGGCAAGTGCCAACTTGCTTCTTGATGGATCCCCATTATTATTGTTCCATCATCCTCCTTACTTGATTCTAAGCCTCTTTAGTACTTAGCATTTTCAATTTCCATGGCTGATTTGTTGTAGATCTAAGTTTGTTATATTTTTGGATTTCTTAGGTTTTGATCTAGTAAACTTTGTTATCTTCAAGTTTTGATGGTTCCATGTTGTAGAGAATTTCGTTCTACCCAATTTTGACCTATGGAAGTCCATATTTGGGCTTGGGATGAAGGATTTATGGAGCTTGGAAGCAATGGCTTCCATGGTTCTCTTCTATGGTTCTGTTCTCAGAAATTTGGAGAAGAAGAACAGTCCCAGCCGCATGAATCTTTCTTCCACAGCGCATGAAATCTCATTTCTCACAGCTGCATTCCCACAGCGCATGAGTTTATTTATTTCCCAATCTCATTCCTCAGGCGCATGGATTATTTATTTCCCAATCTCATCTCACAGCCGCATTCCCACAGCGCATGAGTTTATTTATTTTCCAATCTCATTCCTCAGGCGCATGGATTATTTATTTCCCAATCTCATCTCACAGCCGTATTCCCACAACGCATGAGTTTATTTATTTTCCAATCTCATTCCTCAGTCGCATGGATTATTTATTTCCCAATCTCATCTCACAGCCGCATTCCCACAGCGCATGAGTTTATTTATTTCCCAATCTCATTCCTCAGGCGCATGGATTATTTATTTTCCAATCTCATCTCACAGCCGCATTCCACAGCGCATGAGTTTATTTATTTTCCAATCTCATTCCTCAGGCGCATGGATTATTTATTTCCCAATCTCATCTCACAGCCGCATAAGAATCTCATTCCTCAGGCGCATGGGATTATTTATTTCCTCCCAATCTTATTCCTCAGCGCATGAAATTATTTATTTCCCAATCATTTCCCTCAGGCGCATGATATTATTTATTTCCCAATCTTATTCCTCAGCGCATGATATTATTTATTTCCCAATCATTTCCCTCAGGCGCATGATATTATTTATTTCCCAATCATTTCCCTCAGGCGTATGATATTATTTATTTCCCAACCTTTCCCACAGCGCATGATATTATTTATTTCCCAATCATTCCTCAGGCGCATGAGATTCTTTATTTCCCAAACATTCCCTACAGCGCATGAGATTTATTTATTCCCCAATCATTTCCCACAGCGCATGAGATTATTTATTTCCCAATTATTATTTATTTCCCAATGTTTATTTTCTGAATTTGGCATTAATTAACATTGATTGTTATCTTGATTAATTATTGATCATGTGTTCCTAGATGGAACTTAGAGACTGGCTAGTCGTCTTATTGAATTAAATGGAATAAGACACGTTCATATTTGAAATCGATTGGCCAATCCCGAATATTGACATACAGGCACACATGCAGGCTTCAATTTATTTATTTATTTATTTTAGTATAAAAGAAGCATGTGTACTTTATGGTCAAGGCATGATTGTTCCGTGGTTAGTTTGGATTGTTGCATTACGCTATGTAAGACCTACAACCTAACCGCACGGACATTGTTGTAGAGTTGTGCATATCGTACCCCGTACGAAAGTACTCATTCCGAATGACCATGATCCACGGTATGGGATTTCACTCAACGTAGAGACTATTAAGTTAAATAAAAATAATGATTGCATGGAGAGAATGGATTCCCGAGTTCTTACATGGCAGCCCTCTTGGGACTAGTAGTGCCCGACAGGCCGGCTGGTCCCCACAGATACTGCAAACCTGCCACACGGGCATGGAGCGGTATCTGGTTATACTATTTATTATATATTGTATATTGATGACGGGCGTCCTGCTGGGACTCGTCTAATTCATGATTGGCGCAATTGATTGATTGGATCGACTAGCCTTGCTTGTCCATAGTAAGAACTGAGAAATCTTTATTGCAAAATTCCAGAATAACTTGGAACTCACAGTAGTAAGCCGTAGGAGTTGGATGGCCGTTTAAGTTGATTTGTTTGTGTATTGTACCTACTCTGTTACCTAACTGAGATGATCAGAGCATCAGGACATGACGGGCCAACTTCTGTCCTTGTTTGGTTGGGAGGTTGGTTCGAAGTGTCGTGATGTTATGTGAATCACCAGTAGCAAGCAAAGATCTATTATTATATTCTCTTAATTACTGGTTTAATATCTCATATCGTGCTTCCTTGCGGTACTTGCTATTAGAGGTCTAACCTCTCTGGTTTTGCATGGCCAGATTTAGAGCCGGTTCCCGAGGACTCAGCTTACCTCTACCTCCAAGATGGTCAATACTAGAGGGATGATCGCAGGAGGACTCGAGTGGGTTCCTTACCTCCCCGTTCGTTTTGTTATTTACTTTATACTTTGCCGTTTGGCACCGACATGTTAGTCGGATTGTCTTGTACTTACTTTTGTATAATTGTAATTAAGTCAGACTGCAGCTGATAACAATTGTGTATACTTTGCTACATCATCTGGCTATGTTTTGTAAAGCCAGATATCAAGAACATTTTGACTGAGCGTTTGGGACGGCTTACTGCTTTATCTTACATGTTCTCTATTTCTGTTTCTTGTTTGAATGATTGAGACAATAGATGTGAAGTGACCATAGCGAGACTTTCATGTAGTATGCACCCCCTTGTCTTTTAGACAGCATTGATCGTATTATACGGTATTCATCTAACCGTAATACGTAGCTGGCTGAGTCATTCTCCCGCTCTCCAGTATTCTGGTTCTGGTGCGTGACACGCGTGGTCGCCCAACCACTTACATGCGCCTCCGCGGCCATGTGCCCGAAGTTTTACATGCGCCTCAAAAGCCATGCGTCTCAGACTTTCTCTCTGATCCCTAAAGACAGAAGAAAAGTCACTACTGAAGCTCTGCATGCGCCTCAAAAGCCATGCATCTCAGACTTCTTTCTGATCCCCAAAAGACAGAAGTAAAGTCACTACTGAAGCTTCGCATGCGCCTCAAAAACCATGCGTCCTGAATGGTTCACGACTCCCAAAGGTTACGAGCCAAAGTCTCCTCATGCGCCCAATCCTAGGCGCATCTTACCAGATCATTCCCCACCAAATCCGAGATCTCCGAGCCATGGGCCGATGACACGTGTCCTTTGACTCGATTCACCCAAGATCTCAGCAACAGAAAAATCCCCTTCTATGCTACGTGCCGGCCCACAACAGCAGTATGAAGGATTCAACCCCTCAATCAGGGCGCATCGTCCATGCGCCTCCATCAGCAATCACCACGTGGCATCCCGCGTCCAGGTGCATCCTACATATGCGCGCATGAGCAGCCAGCCTGCAGACTATAAATAGAGGGATCATTTCCTTCTTCCATACCTACACACACACAGAGACGAACATTCGTAGACAGACAAAGACATCGCACAACCAGAGAGGCAGATATAGACACTCAACGTCTTCCTCCTCTCAGCGAGCTCCAGCACCCAGAGTAATCCAAACCTTCAGAGAACCGATAACCGTCGTCAGATCGTCAACGGAGTCAACGCATTACCACTCGCTCCATAGGCACAAGGGACCCAGATTAAACAAAAGTGTACTCCCAGGACTACGTCTAAGTCCTACATTGTAACCCTGTTATGTTTGTATTGAAATTTGCAATCAAAAGATTTTAATGGCAAACAAGCTGGCGATTCTGCTGGGGACCTCTTTCTCCTCCACCGAGAAAGCTGTGTCGCAATTCGACGATGTGAAGGTGGGCTCCTCCCACAAGATGCTGGTCGTATGCCTCAATCAACAGGCGTATGAGGAGTTCATCTCTGAAGGCAGTGCGAGTCCTTCGAAGCGGCTGCCAAAGCTGAAGAAGACCCGCCGAGTCTGGATGCGCAAGGTCGACGCCTCTGGCACCACCACCGAAGGGGATGCGCTGATCCAGCCTTCCCTTTCTGCTGACGTCCTTAGCAACCAAGATGCTTCCACCGGTGCAGCGCATCTCTCGGAAAAACGTGCGGCTGACCACATTCCCCAGTCATCTCCCTCTCAGGCGAGGAAGATGCGTCGACGGAGCAGGGGCGCAGCTAATGTCCCGCACATCACCTCCGATGTGCCACAGAAGGTCTCTGTCTTTGACAGACTCACTCGCTGTAGTGGCAAGAAGAATTTGGATTCTGAGTACTATGCGTCCCAGTGGCCTGGTACGAAGAAGTCCAAGGCAGCACGGGCCATACATCCCAAACGTGCTATGCCAGCAGCAAGCCAGAAGCATGCGCTCACAATCATGCGCGCTGCTGAAGGTAAGCTGTATAAGGTCGACTCAGGTGCTTCTGCGCCAGAAACGAGCCGACCTTCAAAGTCCTTATCTCACTTGGGCGCATCTGTTACGTTCGCAACCAAGTCGAGTAAGGCAAACCCAGTGGCCTTGAACCCCCGCGTCCCCTCGGGTTGTGCGTCTGAGGTTCGTTCAAGTCACTTTAAAGGTTGTTCCTCCACTACTGATCTGAGCACCTGTTTGGTGTTGGACCAGGGGCACAGCATTCACCTGACCACCCCGGTACTTGGCCTTGCCATGCGCCTAAAGGGGGTGCGAAGGTAGCACTCTCCTTCAACGATCTGCGTAACGTGATCACTCATAAGAGCCGACCAGGAGAGTCGACTGTCAAGCACGATGCGCCTTTCACAGGGCACACTTGTGCTGTGGTCACCATCAACTGCTGTTGTAAGTCAGCAGTCCCACCAAGACAGTCAGTGTTCCAGCGGCTGCAGTCATCGATACCCCTTTGACGTCGTCTCTGGAAGAAAGTGTCAACAATAGAGGAGCCAGAACTAGAAGTTGCTTCATGCAATATAATCTCCAACTCCTCGTCAGTCCGAAAGACGACTGACATTTTCTCGTCCAAGAGCCAGCCGAGGAAATCCAAAACAACCGTCTCGTCCTCCGGAGTGTTCGAAGGCACTCAAAGGAGGAAGAAGCTCTTGGAGGAAGCTGGGGATAGTCAAGCCCTTGTTAATCCTCCTTCCGAAGACGAGGGTGTCCTCCAAAGCACAGCTGGGGTGGATCTTCATCCTCAGGGCGAAGTCAGCCTCCCTGACATAGCTGGGGGTCGTCCAGCCCCTGTGGACCTGCATCTCGAAGATGAAGAAGTCCTCCAGGACATGACTGGGGGTAGTCAGGCCCTTACGGATACTTCCCCCGAAGACGAAGGCGTCCTCCAAAACTTAGCTGGGGGTAGCTTAGCCCCTGCGGATCCGAGTCTCGAAGACGAAGAAGCCCTCAGGAACATAGCTGGGGGTGGCCAAGACGAAGCTCCGGGAATAACAACTCTACATGAGAGTAAGACCGAAAGCGAAGCCTCAACCGAGCCATCCGATTCCAGCCGTGTCATGACAGTCTACATGACTGGGGGTGACGCCGATTCGGATGCGCCACCGGCGGACCTCGTCCAGCACATGGATACCTTGGAGGGAGGAATCAAAACCCTCTCTGCCTCTATACAAATACTGACTCAAGCAGTGTTTGAGATACGGTCAGCTTTGGCCAGGACACCTTCTACCGGTCCCGACCCAGGGGACAATGGAGAGTCAAGTGTACCCCCTCAACGGGTATCCTTGGATACGGATCATCGTGAAGCCCCCCGGACGTCGGAGCCCTCAAATGCTCAACTCCAGGTGGTACCACCTTCCCCGACTCCCAGCTCCACGGAAGACGTGGTCGAGATGATCAGGGACCTGCGCGAGCGCTTTGAGTCCAAGACGAGACAAGAGGAGCGCCAAAAGATGGGCATCCCCCAACCTTATCCCCTCAAATGGAATAAAGTGGTTTATCCTCCCAAATATAAACCACAAACACTGACGCCATACGATGGAAAAGACTCTCCGCGTCGCTATCTGACGTATTTCCAGTCTCAGACAGGAAATCTTCCGAAAGAGGATGCGCTACTCACCAGCATATTTGTTGGCGCACTGAAAGGAGTGGCGTACGACTGGTACTGCAGCCTCCCCGACAATTCCATATCGTCCTACGACGATTTGACGTGCCTTTTCCTCGACCGTTTCTAGGACGACGGGAAGGACATGACAATGGCGTCCCTCATAGAGATACGCCAGAAGGAGAAGGAAACAGTTCGGGTATTCATCGAACGCTTCCGACAGGCCTGCTTCAGACTGCCCCCGGGCATGCCAGAACATGTGCTCCTCTCCTCCTGTAGCATGAACATGCTGCCTGCAGTCAAACTCTGGCTCAACTCAACTCCTCCTCCCGACTGAAGTTCTCTGATCATCGAAGCCGAGGTCGCAGAAAAGAAGGCGGCCAATGCTCGTCTTCTGGGAGTCAGTTTCCCCGCCTTTGAAGACAAGGGAAAACGGCCTGCAGCCAACAACACCGGACGAGAGACGAAGAGGAAACAGGCATTGACTGTCAATGCCTCAAAAGGTACTTCAGCACCTACTCAGAAGCCTCCACTTGTACCAAGGCCAAAGGAGGTATACTCTTTCAACGATGAAGATACCCTGCAACTCTTTGAGATACTGAAGCAGGGTGACAAGATCAAGTTGTCGGACCCGAAGCGTCCGGACGAGGTTGAAAACGTGGACAATCGGAGGTACTGTCACTACCATCGGTTTGTCGGACATCCAACCAAGGACTGCTATATCCTCAAAAACTACATCCAGTGCATGATCAATACGGATGTTATCTCCGTCGACTACGAGGAGAAGACGGTTTTGGCCAACGTGGTGTCGCTCCAGTTCGACACCTTGCCGCCAACTACAACACAAGATGGCGTCGTCCCTATCCTAAGGTGACAATGGAGGTGGTTAACTTACCACCTACTCGTTACAACGTGAGTGGACTCATCCCACTCACCACATCTCGGGAAGAGATCTTATGGGTTCACCCTGATCTCGTCTCCGAGGTTTCTCAACCGGAGGTACGCTCTGCCTCCAATACCATAGGCAGGAAGATCAAGTCTTGCCGCATGGTCTCTTCCTCTGCAGAAGAGGCTCTTCCTGTATAAACGCGTTCACAACAGAACGTCCAACCCGACGAAGCTGCCGTCGAGGTGGTGCCTCCTTGCACCGTCCCTACTACCGAGGAAGGGGGTCCGTCCAAGCCTCCAACAGCTAATAAGCAGAAGCATGTAGAGGCTCGTTTCGACAGGCCTCTGCGAAAGGAGAATGCTTCGGGGCTAGCCAAGCCCCACAACTTCGACATACTGGCACAACTTGCCAGTACTCCTGCCCGCCTTTCTCTGTTTGAGCTCCTTCGTTTTTCCAAGGACACTCGCGAAGCTCTCTGTGAAGCGCTGAAGGATGCTGAGTCCTTCATCAGTCAGGTCAAGCAGCCTGAAGATCTCCCAACTGCATATGCGCACTATCATTGTGCGGATGAGGTTATCCCCAATATAACCTTCATCCAACAAGACATGTTGCTCAAGCACAACCGACACAACCGGCTGCTGTATTATACAGGGTATATCGGTTCTGTCAAGGTGAAGCGGATTCAGATCGATCCGGGGTCTTCCCTCAGCATCATTCCGAAGACGCTGTTCTCAATACTGGGGATCCTAATGTACCGATTGGCACCATCCAACACAACAATCAGTGGCTTCAACGCTAGCAAAATCGAGCCACTGGGCAAGATACGACTAAAGTGCCATATCGGTAACCTCAGAACTGAGGTGACTTGTTATGTCGTGGACGTCGACGTCAACTATAACCTCCTGTTGGGTCGTCCATGGCTGCATGAGTACATGGTGGTGCCATCTATACTCCACCAATATATGAAGTACGTGTCCACCAACGACGTCATCCGGACGGAGTTCGCGGACATTGACCCTTTCAAAGGGGTTGAAGCCTACTTCACGGATTCCAACTTGTACAAATCACCTGACGAGGAGAAAGCCAATGATGCCGACGATGAGGCAGAAACGGCAGCAGAGCCGGACATGGAGCCTGAGATGACTCCCAGTGCTACTTTGAAGATCCGACTCAAAGGCAAACCGCCTCAGAAGTTGCCTCCCATGAACATCAAGCTACCTGGGAAAGCACCAACTGCTCCTGAAGCTCCCCTGAAGATACGACTCAAGGGAAAGCCGCCTCAAACATCGGCTTCCCTCGTGCAAAACTACAGGGAAAGGCACCCATCACCGAAGGCGCGGGTGAGGCACCTCTGAAGGTGCATCTTAAGGGCAAGCCGCCGCAATCCAAGCTGCCAGAGAAGGCCCACATAGCCCTCTCAGACCCCGAAATCAAAGCTGTGGTGGACTCTCCCAATCCAATCCCAGTACTCACAGATGAAGAGCTAGGGGAATACATCTCTGCTGATGTAGACGCAACCTCTCTGGATAATATAGTCCCGCGGGATAAAATATCGTATTTCATCAATAATAGAGTGTCTTTTAATTATTCTAGTCTTCCATATTGGAATGCCATGTATACATTAGATAACGCTCTACGGTCGTTGCAAACATAAATAACGACCGTCAATCATGTAAATCGAGTAGTCCCGTTCCAAGGGGTCTGTTTTGTAGTCCCACCGCGAAGTCGAGACGAAGAATCCATCATTTTTGACAAAGTTGAGCGTCATCAAGACCTCCCGCCACTCGAGCCAGAACCAGATACCGGCAGAATACAAGTCTATCAGTACACGGACAGGGCAAAGTACCTCATCCAAAAAATGGGTTACGACCTAAATAGCAACAAAGGCCTGAACTACGGCAAGGGTCGACGTCTTCCTCTCTGGCTTCCAACACCTAAAGGAAAGCCGCAGGACTACTATAATCGGACTCGACGGGGGATAGGCTATGTCACGCCGCCGTCAACTCCAGAGAGTTCGGAGGCAGAAGAAGCAGAACATTCTCATTCATCCAAAGCATCAACTTGGGATTCCGATACTAGTATCGGCTCAGTCTTCAAGAGAGTGCTGTCAGCCAACATGACATCCGCTCAACCTCAAGAAGATGAAGGCGAAGATCAAGCGCCAGAATTCTTCGAAGAAGAACCCTGGGCACAACGCTTAGGAGAACAATGGGAGTCTCGTTTTGAGCTACGCGAACCCCCTATCGAAGACGAAGTCGAGCAGATCGACCTTGGGGATGGATCTTCTTCCAAACCCATCTTCATCAGCAAAAGCCTAAAAGGAGTAGATCGGGAGTCTTTAATCTAACCAGCTAAAGAATATATTAATGTCTTCGCCTGGAGCTACGAAGACATGCCGGGACTTGATCCTCAGATCGTGATGCATAGGCTCAACATCTTGCCCGATGCCAAGCCTATCAAACAACAACAGCGACGCTTTCGTCCGGACATCATGAATGCTATCGATCAGGAGGTGGACAAACTCTTGACCAGCGGCTTCATCCGTGAAGAACAACACCCGGATTGGGTGGCCAACGTTGTCCCTGTCACCAAGAAGAATGGGAAGATTCGAGTCTGCATCGACTTCCGGGATCTTAACTCCGCTTGCCCGAAGGACGAATTCCTGCTTTCCATCACCGACGTGATGATCGACAACACATGTAGCTTCGAACGCATGTCTTTCATGGACGGATATTCGAGCTACAACCAGATCAAGATGTTCCCCGATGACGCAAAATATACATCATTTTGGACTCCAAAGGGCATTTTCTGCTACACAGTGATGCCCTTCGGCTTGAAGAACGCCGGTGCCACATACCAACGAGCTATGAACACCTTTTTCCGTCAGCATCTTTGCAAGACAGTCGAATGCTATGTTGATGACATCGCAGTCAAGAGCCGTCTCAAAGGAGATCACCTACAAGACCTAAAGACAGTCTTCGATCTTATGCGGGCGCACCAACTCAAGATGAACCCCGCTAAATCATTCTTAGGGGTTTCCAGCAAAAAGTTCTTGGACTTCATTATCACGGCAAAAGGCATTCATGTCGATCCCAAGAAGACCAAAGCCATCCTGGACATGGATCCTCCGAAGAACCTCCGAAAACTTCGAGGCCTGCAGGGATGTCTGGCATATATTCGGAGGTTCATAGCAAACCTCTCTGGAAAATGTCGACCCTTCACTCAGCTTATGAAGAAGGGAGTCTCTTACGTCTGGACAGAGGAATGCCAAAAAGCTTTCGACGACATCAAAGCTTACATGACGAGTCCGCCAGTCCTAGTGGCGTCCGTCATCGGTAAACCATTCCTCCTCTACGTCCGTGCCATGGATCATTCCCTCGGCGCTTTGCTGGCTCAGAACAGCGATACAGGCTACGAACAAGCTATCTACTACCTCAGTAGAATACTGATTGGGGCCGAACACCGGTACAACCCCGTTGAAAAGGAGTGCTTGGCGTTGGTATTTGCCATCCAGAAGACTCGCCATTATGTCTCAGGCCAGACGATTCATGTTATCTCCCGAGTCAATCCACTCAAAGTTTTTATAATGAAGCCAGGGTCATTAAACTTCCGGCTAGCTACCTGGGCGTTCCTGCTAACACCATACAACATGGTGTTCGTTCCACAAAAAGTCGTCAAGGGTCAGGCTCTGGCCGATTTTTTAGCTGTACACCCCATTCCGGAATCCTCCAGACTCTATGAAGACATCCCGGATGAGGTCCAAGAATCTAACGTCACCGAAGAAAGCTCCGTCTGACGGATATTTTTCGATGGCGCTTCAAGAACAGGCCCCAAAGGCCAAATTATCGCAGGAGTGGGGGTAGTCTTGGTCTCTCCCGATCAGCTGGTCATCCAGCGCGCCTACTCCCTTTCGAAGCCGTGCTCCAATAATGTTGTCGAGTATAATGCGCTCATCATGGGACTCCAGCTGGCACAACAGCTGGGGGTAGATCATCTGGAAGCCTACGGCGACTCAAAACTCATCGTAAACCAGATCAGAGGGCTATACGAGGTTCGCCATGAAGACCTGATCCCTTACCATGGAGTTGCGTTGAACATCATTTAAACCTTCGCCGAGTTCTTCATCGAACATGTACCTCATTTACAAAATCTGGAGGCTGACGCTTTGGCTGGCCTCGCAGCCTCATTAGCAGCACCCCTCGGGACTCAACACTACGTCACGGTAGTTGGTCGAGACTTGGTCTGTCCTAAAAACAACCTGTGCTCATAAGTGACCCATGCCATGTCAACAAGTGCTGGTGTTAATGTCCGAGACTGGAGATTCCCGTTCATCGACTTCGCTGTCTACGGAATTCTCCCAGAAGACCCGAAAGAAGCCGTCTCAGTCAGGAGGCGCTCCCTTCGATTCTACTACGATACAGCTACTAAAATGCTGTATCGACGCTCCTACGATGGACTTCTCCTACGACGTCTATCCAACGAAGAAGCGGCCGAAGCCGTTCGAGAAGCTCACGATGCGGAGTCCATCAACCTGGCCCTAAGTTGCAGGATCGACTGCGACGCATGGGCTACTACTGGCCAACCATGGCTGCTGATGCTGTTAACTATGCTAAGAAGTGCTATTCATGCCAGCTTCACGCAGACTTCATCCATACACCGTCAGAACCACTACATCCTACAGTCGTCTCTTGGCCTTTCGAAGCTTGGGATATGGACATTATAGGACCGATCACCCCTCCTTCTTCGAAAGGACATCGCTTCATCCTAGCCATCACCGACTACTTCTCCAAATGGGCAGAAGCAGTCCCACTGGCGGAAGTGAAGAGCTCTAGGGTGATCAGCTTCATCAAGCACCATGTCATCTACCCTTTCGGGATACCCCGGAGGATTATCTACGATAGCAGTCCTCAGTTCATCAGCCATGTTTTCAGCAGATTCTGTGACAAGAATCACATCCAAAACGTGGCCTCAACCGCCTACAATCCGACAACAAATGGATTGGCCGAGGCGTTCAATAAGACCATCGTCAGGCTACTCAAAAAGGTTGTGTCATCCAACAAACGCGACTGGGATAAAAAGCTCGGCGAATGCCTTTGGGCCTACCGCACAACGGTACTGACTCCGACGGGCAACACACAATTCTTCCTGGTCTACGAGAGCGAAGCGGTACTACCTCTGGAGATCCAGATACCCTCACTCCGCATAGCAATCACAAACCAACTCATAGAGGAGGATAATCAACGTCGTCGTCTGCGGGAACTGGAGGCACTTGACGAAAAATGTCTCCTATCTCAACAACGCATTGAAATCTACCAAGCCCGTATATCACTGGATTTCAACAAGAAGGTCAAGCAAAGGACTTTCCAAGAAGGCGACCTGGTTCTGGCAGTCAGGAGGCCGATGGTGTTGACTCACAAGACACTAAGAAAGTTCGAGCCCAAGTGGGAAGGACCTTTCATCATAGAGACGGTATACTCAAACGGTGCTTACCGCCTCGCTAAACCCAATGGGGACTTGTTTATAATGCCCATCAACGGTAAGTTCCGAAAGAAGTACTACTCTTGACATCTTTCAGACGTGTACTTCCACAAAATCAGACGCTTCTGGAACCCAGTTATTCCGGGGCATCCTCCAGTAGAAGGACAACCACGTCCACATCACCTCTGAGTTGTCCCTCTACGCCCTACAAAGCAGAATCTTACACTCCGTAAGACTACGCTGCCCATCATGTTTACCACGTCCACATTACCTCTGAGTAAACATCTCGTACAGACAACCCCTGCGTTGCCGTACATTCATCGCAGAACTTCCACGTCCACATTACCTCTGAGTAGTTCCGCGTATCCCCCAGAGTCATTCCTACCACGTCCATAACACCTCTGAGTAGAAAGATTCCATTATTTGAATCCCATATTTGCCATGTCCACATCACCTCTGAGCAAACATGTTGGTTCTCTCTCAAACTTATTATCTGTACCTAAAAATCAAGGTGCGCAAAAGATAATAGGTCTACACAAATCATCAAGTTCATGACAACAAAAGTGAACACATCATAAAATTTTTGTATTTCTTTATTCTAAAGAGTAAAAGATTACACCCCCCCAACAAGAGTTGCAAAAACACAAAAAGAAGAGACTACAATCCCTAAACATCCCCAGGGTTGGCTGAAATCTCTTCAATCCGATGCCTCAAGTCTGTCGCTCGAGTCTCCACAGTCGCCAGGACCCGACGTTCAGCTTCTTGACGCATCGCCTCTATGGCCTCTAGAGAAGTGTCATCCTCATGCTTCTCATCCAGCTGCTGCCGCTGCTGAGCCAGAGTAAGAGCCCGGTGGGTGAAAGCTTCTTCCTCCTTCTTGAATGCTACATGTTCAGCCTGGGCACGCTCAGCATCCAATAGGAGTCGGGCCCGCTGGTCCGTAAGATGGCAAATCTGGGCATCAACCTCTGTGATACTAGCGTCCAACGCAGTTCGCAACTCTACCTTCTCCTGCGTAGACTGAGACAACCGCTCCACTGCAGCTTCAGTCTCAACCACTTCGCGCTCCCAGACACCCACGGTGGCCTGATAAGAGGACTCAATTTCAGCAATCAGCTTCTCCTTTTTCGCGTCTATCAGGGCGGAAAGATCATTCCACTGGATACGCTGAAACTCGGAAAGCAGTTGATCCAGCTCAGTCACCGAGGCCTCCAGAATCTCGGCCATATGATCATGGTCCTGGTGGAGACGTATCAGGTTGATGTATGGAAGCGCCATGGATTTTGCCATCGCGAAACTCCTATTGGTATTCATCACTGTCGACACACCCTTCTGCAGCATCTTGTACACTGCCTCAACGATGAATTTAACATACTCATCCGCATCCGCCAACACTTGTGGTGTCATGGCAGGAGTTGGAGGAGTTACCCTGGATGGCGAACATAAAGAAGACCCGCCTATCTCATTCTGCGAGGTTTAAACATCAACCTCAGCAGACTCTCCCGCACCAGGAGCTTGAATTTTGCCACCAGTGCCAGATGCCAAGAGTGCAGAAGGAGTTGGGTGGGGCGTCGATATCGTCCCCCAAGTCGAAGAAGCAACAGAGGGCTTTTGCAACAGCAAGCCCTTGTCCTTTCCCGGCTCAAAGGGACTATCAGCATCCGGAGCTGCCTCCTCCACCACCGAGACGCGATCAATAACCAGTATGGAGCCTTCCTCTGGCACGCTAATCGGATCAGCTCCCGTTTCCTGGCGGGGCGCGTCTTCTGGGGTCGGGCTCGGCAGACGAGTCTCCCCCTCATCGTCGAATCCCTCCACAGGGGCCAAATCTGTCGCCACCTCCTGGCCTACAGCCACCTCAGCTTCCATTGCTGAGCCTGGGGTAGGGCTCGGCAACGCTACAGCCGACCTTCCCGCATCATGACAAGGAGGAGAATCAACCCTCTCCTCTGTTGCAATCACGTCTGTTGCCCCCGTAACAGACTCACGCATCTCTGGAGGAACGTCTTCCGAAGACGACGAACTCCACCCCACTTCATCATCAGGAAGCCCCGTGTCCACAGGACCCACAACGTCCAAGGCCCCCACGGCGGCTTGTACTATCCCGGAAGCTGCTACATCCTCAGTCTTCCTCCTAGATGCCGGAGTCTCCACAACAACGACATCATCTGAATTCTCCTCCATGGGAGACATCATAATCGGCAGAATGCGCTCTTCAGATGAGCCCACCATCGCCTTTGGCCTGCTGCCACCAGACTTGGGAGTACGGGGTCTCCTTTTGAGCGGCTCCTACAAAAGGAAAGCATAAGTCACACGAAATATGGATCCTGAATTGGGTTATATGGGACACCCTTACCTCCGTAGGTGTCGAGTCCGATGACACAGTCGGTAATGATGCCTTCTTCTGCCTCTTTGACGCAGAAGAGCCAGCCTCGGTATCCGCACGTCGTTTCGGTTGATCAACCGAAGATTCGGCCTGACCCCCTAGGGATGCGGCAGGGGCACCTCGATGACCCACCTCTGGCGGACGGTACGATCGCCGATGTGTTCCCGGTCACCGCTAACGGGGTGCCTACAATAAGACTGGTCTCCCTATCATATCCGGGAGGCATGACAGCCATAACACAGTAAAATTTGGCGGCTGAGAAAAGAATCGACGGTCGTAGATTCTGGATGGGCAGCGTAAAGCGAGCTCCGGTACATCCGGCATTATAGTAATGCCAAGCTCGTGCACCATCCAGCAAGCTCCTAGCATATCCCAGGATGATACTGGGATTATCCAACATTAACTGAGCATAGTCGAATTGCCGTGAAAAATGGCTCGGTAAATATGGTTCCAGGTAGCACTGGTTCCTGTTCCGGTACACCAGATGGGACGGCCGGATACTTTGCAACCAGCGGAATCCCCATGGAGGCAGAGTGGTGGCATCTTCACCCGAATCCATCAAGTCTTCACCGGCCTCGAAACCCGAAAAGACAGGTCCTACTTTGATGATCTCCCACCCCTGAAGGCGGGGTAAAACCTTCCTGCAAACACGAACGCCAGAATGCAACCAGCTCCTTTGGTGGAAACGGCGAAGGAATGCATCTCCGGCCCTATGGTCTTCTTTCGAACCCGGACTCATTAGATTTGGATGGTGTAAAATTAACCGCCCCATCAGATAGTGAAATGGCAGTTCGGCACGCGAGAAGTTGTCATTCCTACCGCGATCGTGAACCACGTTTCCTGCAAACTCCCGTAAACCTCGCAGCAGGTTACACACCATCGCGGGGAGTAGAACCAGGCACCGGTCGAAAACTAACTTCACAGGATTAAGTTCCGAGTCACCCTCTCTACGGAGCCTGACCCGCCCGAGAAGACGTAATCCCGAAGCCAAACCATCAGATTTGCAGCTAACACTGCTTTCGACGACATCCGATGAGTAAGGTGCCAGAAACAGCTATAGGAGCGTTCATCCGACTCCCGATCCTCATTTTCTTGGGGATTCTTCTCACCTAACCTGCTCATTTCGGAAAGCACTTCGCTACGGAAAAGCGCTGGCGGAGTGGTAAATTGAGAGGGATCCTCCTTGTCTTGCTTGAAGACGTAATCCCTCCAGGCGGTCATATGAGGTTGCGACCCGCTCTTATCCCTCTTCTGCATATAGTAATGATGACTCGCCACTTACTTGAAGACGGCCATCATCTCTTTAGCTTTGTCCCCCAGGACTTGGAACTCCTCGTTGGTCAGAAAATATTCCTCATAAGGTTCTGACCCCCAATGGAGTCTTGACACTTCGTACATTTCATGAAGTGCAAGTCCCAGCTCCCCCATCGAGGTAAAAAAAGTCCCGGTCTGGGTGTTAAACATCTCGAGGAGCGATAGGAACATATGTCGGTTGATGTCAACACCTGCCTGAGTAGCACGGATCGCGGCAGTCAGCCCCATCTCTTGGAGTTCGGTTTGAAACCGTGACAGCATCCAGAGTGTCAGCTTGTCCCATTTGGCAACGTAATGACACCAACCTTTTACCCGAAATTTACCTTTCGGGTACGATCGCTCCATCAACAGCATGCGATTGGCAAAAGTCGAAGCGCCGAAAGCAAATGTATTGAGGGAAACATCACTGTAAATGCTCCGAGGACGTAGAGTCCGCCAGGTGAAAGATGGCCCAGACCGCATGGCAGCCAAAGTATCCCTTTGATCGGAGGTAGAATCGATCTTGAGGATACCTGCTACCGCTCCTCCCTGGGATGGGGTTAATTCCCAAGACATCCTCCTCTTGCAAGCAAGACGACAGAAGGCCGTCAAAGGCCATTGACGTTCAAGCTGCTTAACGGTCATATGCACTCCTCTTGCTGTAAAAAACCAATCTTCCTTGACCTTCAACACCTTTGCTTCAATAGAAGTAAGGCGGTCTCCAAACAGAAACTCGGGCTTCAGGAAGGTCACGTTATCAGAAGTGGCAGATTTCAAAATGCCACGCTCCATCATCCGTTTGAGGAACCCATACGGTTGCTCCCAGATTTGAATCATTCTCTCGGGAGGCTGATCTAGCATGATAGCAGCTCGAGCAGGATTTATCACCTCCTCATCGTAATCTACTCCCATCTGGCAGAGGGCAGCATCCAGAAGCACTTCATTCAGGAGTGGGACAGTCATCGACACTGGTGTTCAACAAAGAAGGCAAAGATTCAGCGATGTTACAAACAACAAAAGAATCTAAGCCTCGTTCTCATCAAAAGCGCATCAGGCTCAGGCGCATCTAAAAAGGAGCTTCGGCGCATCATCTGGGCTTAGACCCATGTGCGTCAGCAAAGGAGCTTCGACGCATCATCTGGACTTAAACCCATGCGCGTCAGCAGTGGAGCTTCGGCGCATCTTCAGGACTTAAACCCATGCGCGTCAGCAGTGGAGCTTCGGCGCATCTTCGGAGCTTAAACCCATGCGCGTCGGCAGAAAAAACCTTGACACATCATCATATCTCAAGGTCCATACACGTCGGCGTATGTATGGTACAGAAAAAGGATGATAAAACTCACCAACTACCGATGGCTGAACGTCGACAGACGGGCGGGGAACATCAGCCGCGGCAGCCTCTACAGACTCTTTCCCTTTGCCTCGTCCCTTCCTAGCACCACCACGAGGAGTCTTGGGAGCCATTCCTTGAAAGGAGAAAGTTAGGGTTTTTTCGAAGAAGAACTCTAAAAGACAGAAACAAAGAGAGGAATCAGGCTAGAACTCTCTCTCTCTTCTTCTCACGCCTATTTATAGGCTCAGTCGTACGAGTGAACCGATAAAGTGTGACCTCAGCCGCCGCTTCGGGTTCTGTGAAGAGGTAACTGCAGATAAAACCAAAAAGATCATCATTAATCTTCTTGGTTATCGAGGCATTATCATTTGCATTTACTGAGAAGAGCATGCGCCCCGTCTCTGATGCGCAGAGTATCCATGCGCCCGAACAGACATGCGCTCCAACCACCATGCTTCTTATTCAAAGTATTCCAAAACTTGACAAAAAAAGTTTTGAAAACTTTGAAGGGGGTCTTGTAGAAGCATGTAATTTCACGATCAGAAATCCTATGCGCCAAACACTACATGCGCCAGGAAGTTCAGACAAAAGTACTTGCACACAGCAAAACAAGAATAGAGACATTAAAAGAAGATTTTTATTTTTATATAAAAGTCTATTACATGTCTTAAAAATGGCTGTACAAAGGAAAACTTCTACAAAAAGAAAAGATCCTAAGTCTACAGCCAGGCGCAGAATCATCATGCGCTCTCGAACATGCGCATCTCACCATGCGCTCTCATGCGCATCCCACCATGCGCTTCCAGCCAGGCGCATTCCTTCAGCAGCTCAGTTATGTGCCACCCTTCCAGCCAGGCTCACCGTCGTCTAAATACTTCGACTAATGAAGCATTTATTAGGCAGAACGAGGGTGGCAATCAACCCTCTAGCTGGAGGAGGAGCTCCCCAAACCGAGAAAGAGAAGGATCTGTAGCTCTTCTCACATGACGGAGACGAGGCTCGTGCATCCCGATCTTTGGATGCAACAGGCACCTTCTGCCTGCCTCAGAAGCCCTCGACTCCGACTTTTGGATGTAACAGTCACCTTCAAGTGCATCAATGAAGACATTGCGTCACACCTTCACCCTCGAAAATATCTCGTCAACATAATGTGCTCGAGTAAACAAGTTCATTTCGGAAGGACGTGAGAGAACGAGAAACAAACTCTCTCCATGTCACTATTTATAGGCCGGGCAAATCAAACCCATGCGCCAAGTGGATGGCTCTCCGAATCTCGTACAATGAATTTGCATTAAATGGATGAACCTGACGCATCGAATTCAGCCAAGTCAAAAACGGCTATTTAAAGCACTCGAAGAACGTAACAGTCGCACCAAAAGACATGTCAAACGGAGCGGATGCGTCGGCCAGACCGCGCATCACACAGACGCGTCCCTCAGCACCAAGCGCTTCACAAGCATGCGCCCCCATGCGCCTAGTGGGACGCTGATCGATGCGCCCACTCCAACAGTCCATCACCTGTCAAAGAATATTAAATGCTGAAGTCTGACAGAGTTGGCAGCACGTTCCCCGAAGACTGCAGTTGACAGCTTTTTCAGAAAACGAAGCGTCGCCAACGTCAGCATCATCATTACTTTTCTCCGGTGGTTACAAGCCACGTAGCCGCCCAACCACTTGCATGCACCTCCACGGCCATGCGCCCGAAGTTCTTCATGCGCCTCAAAAGCCATGCGTCTCAGACTTTCTCGCTGATCCCTAAAGACAGAAGAAAAGTCACTACTGAAGCTCTGCATGCGCCTCAAAAGCCATGCGTCCCAGACTTCTCTCTGATCCCAAAAAGACAGAAGTAAAGTCACTACCGAAGCTTCGCATGCGCCTCAGAAGCCATGCGCCCTGAATGGTTCGCGACTCCCAAAGGTTACGAGCCAAAGTCTCCTCATGCGTCCAATCCCAGGCGCATCTTACCAGATCATTCCCCACCAAATTCGAGATCTCCGAGCCATGGGCCGATGACACGTGTCCTTTGACTCGATTCACCCAAGATCTCAGCAACAGAAAAATCCCCTTCTCTGCTACGTGCCGGCCCACAACAGCAGTATGAAGGATTCAACCCCTCAATCAGGACGCATCGTCCATGCGCCTCCATCAGCAATCACCACGTGGCGTCCCCGCATCCAGGCGCATCCTATATATGCGCGCATGAGCAGCCAGCTTGCAGACTATAAATAGAGGGATTATTTCCTTCTTCCACACCTACACACATACAGAGACGAACATTCGTAGACAGATATAGACATCGCACAACCAGGGCGGCAGATACAGACACTCAACGTCTTCCTCCTCTTAGCGAGCTCCAGCACCCAGAGCAATCCAAACCTTCAGAGAACCGATAACCGTCGTCAGATCGTCAACGGAGTCAACGCATTACCACTCGCTCCATCGGCACAAGGGACCCAGATTAAACAAAAGTGTACTCCTAGGACTACGTCTAAGTCCTATATTGTAACACTGTTCTGTTTGTATTAAAATTTGCAATTAAAAGATTTTAATGGCAAACAGTAAGACGTCCCATACATTACATATTTGGATGATCATGAAGCTAGTCATACAAAATATGAAGAATAGCAAGAGTTTTAGTCATACATGATCAACCCTAGGATTCGTCAATCATGTTACAACCCGTAGGCAGACAGTAAGTAAAGTGCAATCGAGCTAACACGTGCTCGTCGGTTAAACGCCTCAAAGAATATTTTTACAATAAAGTGGGAGAACAAAAGGGAAACCCACTCGTTGCCTTGGTTACGTCTGGTGGTCACCATCTGGCTGGAAGGCAGGGTGATCCTCTGGAGCTATTCCGGTATCTGGCCACGTAAAACCAGCTGAGTCAGATCCCAGAAAGAGCAAGTGTGAGCCCCCAATTTTTTTTAATGTAATTATTATATTATTTATTTATGAGAGAAAAAAACTTTATATATTTTTAAATTATTGTTGTGAGCTTTTCCTTAAACATGTATGTATAGATTTTACAGAGAGATATACATATAATTCCAAAAGTACTATTATAATATATTTTCTCGACTTTTATTAATCTGGTTATATGAATGTTAGAATAAATTTTACCATTAAATTATGCTAGAGTTACCCTTGGTTGATACTAGTAATTCTTGAACCTAATTATATAAGGAGCTTGGTCTATAATAACTATTCTCTTTAAACCCATAAATTATTCTGCTTGGTGTGGGACAATGTTTTTTTTTCCTCTATTCGATTGCTAAACCCCCTTTAGCATATGAAGCCACCTCATTCATGTTATGGCTTTCATATTCACCCCATGTTGTTATTAACACCGTGGCCCAACTCCTTATTAGCTTTGTTGCATTGGTATTTCTTTTTCTTTCCTCCTTAACTCCAGCCCGTATCAAAATAAAACCCTAACTTCCCACTCATATATATATATATATATGCTTGTTCTCAACCCTAGCCGCCTCATCTGCATTCTCTATTTTTTCATTTATAACATTCATCCCCTCCTTACCAGTTAGAATCCCTAGCAGCCGCTGCCATCTCTACTCTGCCGCAGCGGATACCATCGAGTATTCGTGGATAAGTACGGTGATCACCGGCAGGAAGCAGACGCCACCGCGCTTTGGCGGCCAAGGAAGAATCCTTCTCTGGGCCGTGTAGATGTGAGTGGCGTTGGAGAGCGCAAGCACGTCGGGTTCTCCTTCCCCATCGTGCGGGCGACAAGGGCGTGGCGCTGCCGTACGGTTCTTCCAAACCCCAACTTGGTACTGACCTCCTTATTTCTCTTATTCTTTTCCTGCAAATTCCAGAATGTGTAGTGTCTGTGAGAAACGTAGGTTAGTTACTTTTGATCCCCATAAATCTGACCTCGCTGCCATATTGAACTAGTGTTTGGTTGTGTGCCTCCTTGTTTGAAGTAGAGGTTAGTCAAAGACATATAATGAAGAAAAAAAATCTGTGCATGGAGAAGGTTGTGTGTAATATCATTGAATATAACTTACGAAGGAAGAATAGCACGTGTCCCACATGCTTGTGTTTGAATAGTAGGTATATGGGAATACAATGGAGAGAAATAGAAGTAGTGTTAATATTGTATAAAGTGCATGGGGATGAGCTCACTGTAGAAAATGTAAGAGAGGAGGAACTCTGAAGGTAGTTTTAGATTTGAAATTACTGAAGCCTAACCTAACAACAATGAGCCATAGCTCCGCTGGTTGGGGAAGTTTATAATAATGCATTTGTCTGTGGTTCGAATCCTAAGTTGTGAATAAGAATTTTTTTTTTGAAGCTTATTGAAGGTTCCTTTGTGTGTCATTGGACTTAATAACCATAGAACCAATTGTAGCATAATGGAGCATTAACCCATTGGTAGGATTGGGTGTTGGAGTGCAGCAGGTTTATTGTTCAAAGCTTATGTTAGTGAACTGTAAAGTTTTCCTTTGGGTTTTATTGTTGTTTTATTATTTTTTTATTTCTTTGTAATACATAAAACTTAAGGTAGATTGTTATAGCTTAAAATATTTGGACCATCAATCTCTAATGCATTAGCATCAACTTTAGCATTTTTTTGGCCATAAACCCTAATACAACTTTTAGCCAATAAGCCATGAGTATTGTTATAAGTAAGTAATTCTTGTAGCAGTTAATTTATTAATTCATAAATTATTATATAGGCTCTTCAGACTCTTTGGACTCTTCGGACTTGAATGCTGGACCAACTATTCCTCTTCAGTGACCAGAGACAGGCAAGTGTACCTTGCCATTTTTGTACTTCAGTTACATTATTTAAAATTCTTAAATATTTATTTATGAGTATATAATTACAATACCTAGGGCCGCATTCGATACTTCGCGTCCGAATCACATTCGGGTGCCGATGGCCATTAGCGTCATCGGGTATTGAACCTAGACATTTATATATGCGATACTGTGACAAATCGTTGCGGGTTACACTTTGACCCTAGGACATATTCATGTGACAGTACATTATTGACGGATTTTCGTACTTGTTTACATCTTGATGTACGAAAATTCGAGTTGATTCTAGGACGATGGCATTGATGTTGCGTGCACTGTTACTATTCTATTTATGACTCGTTGTACTAGCTAGAGGTCTGACCGAGCGACTCGTAGACACGATTCGTGAAGTCACATGGACGGGGAGAAACATACACCGTGCGCTTGGGCTACTTTCCCACAGAGTTACCGCTGTCTCATTACCAGAGCTACGGATTTTCATAGTTACTACAGTTCCTTATCGGAACTGCGGATTCTCATAGTTACTGGAGTTCCGTATCAGAACTCCGGATTACACCGTGACAGCCCGCGTGTTCGAGTGATGTTTCTTAAATTGTATTTCATACTAGTTGGTTACGGTAGTTCACCCACTTTATTTCTGTCTTATTTTATTTTTATCATATCACCCTTTACTGTCGTACTTTTTGGCCTGTATATTATGTACCTTGTTGCGTCCCTCTGAGGACCTGATTTTTTCTCCAGATTTAGACGATTATTCTGAGGTCTACGGATCCGGAGTTGAGCTTGGAGCAGGACTTGCAGTTGACGACGAGATCGATCCAGCAGAGTAGCCGATTGGTAGAGCACTTTCTTTATTTCTGGCTTCATTATCTAGTAGCATGTCGTCATCTATTTATATTTCATTTTCATTCAGAATTGTATCAGCGGAATTATTTTCGCACGACTCTTGTTCAGTGGTTGTTTATGACAACATTCAGACTATGTTATTTCAGCACATTGTGGTTATTTCATATTTTCACTATGTGTTCCTTGATCCTATTTTGTGGATGAGATTAGTACTTATGATTGTCTGGGCATTACTCTATATTACTGCACTTTACAGCTTAAGTGCTACTCTCATGGTTCCATTAAATTGGGTAAAATTATTGGGAGTGGTACTCGCTGGCCTTGCCACGTGGCTCGGTTCCGTATTTTGGAACTGGGGCGTGACAGCAAGTACCATAAATGAGGCTTCACTTAAGAACTAAAACCAGTAATTAGCATAAAACATAATAACATATAATAAAAGACTGGAGATATAAAAAATTATGATGATATACGATAAGATAACCATGAGACTATTCAGATAACCAAGTTACAACCCTTAAACCAAACAAGGACCGGGGTTGTAACCATTCGTCTGAACGTAACTTGGTTTTCCACCATTTATCGATAAAGTAAAGCACAAGCAATCAGGTCATGTTACAATCTTGTACAGGATCAGGACAAGACTAGACTGGGTTAGACTCCATCCAATCAATCACGGCCAAGCAATAAGTATGGCTTGATACTTTAACTAACTAGAGATTATCACAGGCCTAGTTACTAGCAAGATGCAATGAGATATTCCAATAGCCACAAGTCCTGCAGACCATCCAAGTTATCCAGGTCGAATATTCGTTCATGAACGGTACAACACATGACAGTGTGCTGGAAATGTGCCCTACTCGTCGGCAGGCTACAAGTCCACTTGCGCGCCCAGATAACGGGATTACCTGTAGCTAGAAAATCTCTTCATGACTACTGGATTATTCTAGTTATTAGCCTTAGTCAATTTCAGCAGGTACCCCTGACCGTGGTACTCAGGGGTCCACGTCCTAGACATGATGCAAGACAATACTGGTTTATTTGTACAAAAATAATCGCCCACGGTGTCCAGGCTATCACTTTACGTTCCCAGAATATGTATTTTAATGCATATACTGCTGAAATATATTTATTTAATATTTATCATGTATTATTTTGTATTTAAATTCTTTTAATTTTATGCTGATTATTTTCTGTATTTTATTTCTGCTTTCTGCTTTGCTTTTTGGTTCGGCCTGAGTTGGTTTATTTTTCGGATTTGGGTAGTTCAACATGAACCCACCTACCACCCTTTCATTTAAAATCCCAAAACTCATCTCTCTCTTCATTTACTCCTTCACCATTACTCTTCTTCTTCATCCTCCATAAACTCTCCCCACCTACCCAGCCACATAGGGAAGTGCCAACTTGCTTCATGATGGAACCCCAGTATTATTGTTCCATCATCTTCCTTACTTGATCTTAAGTCTCTTTAGTATTTAGTATTTATAATTTCCATGGCTCATTTCATGTAGATATAAGTTTAATACATTTTCGGATTTCTTAGGTTTTGATCTAGTAAACTTTGTTATTTCCAAGTTTTGATGGTTCTATGTTGTTGAGAATTTCGTTCTACCCTATTTTGACCTATGGCAGTCAAGATTTGGGCTTGGAATGAAGGAATTATGGAGCTTGGAAACAAAGGCTTCCATGGTTCTGTTCTTGGAAGTGGAGAAGAAGAACAGTACTTGACCGCATGAGTTTTCATGCGGCAAGTCTCTCTTGGCCGCATGAGCGCTGTTATTTTCAGCCGCATGGGCTTGGTCGACTGCTCGTCGCATAAGGATCAGTCCTCGAGCCGCATGGAGCTCTTGCCGCATGAGACTCTTCTTTTTCAGCCGCATAAGCCCACACGATTCTCAGCCGCATGAGCTTCTGACATCCTGGCCGCATAAGGACCCGAGTCCTATCTGGCCGCATATGACTTAACTTTAGCCGCATGAGACTCTTCTTTCTCAGCCGCATGAGTTCATTATTTTCCAGCCGCATGAGTTCATTATTTCTCAGCAGCATGAGTTCATTTGGTTCTCAGCCGCATGAGTTCATTATTTCTCAGCCGCATGATTTCATTATTTCCCAGCCGCATGAGTTTATTATTTTTTAGCCGTATGAGTTCATTATTTCTCAGCCGCATGAGTTTATTATTATTTTCAGCCGCATAAGCTATTTTTCTTTGGCCGCATGGCCCATTGCCGCATGAACTCTAGCCTATAATACCTTTTTACTGATTATTATCATTGATTGATATTGATTGTGACCTTGACTAATAATTGATCATGCGTTCCTAGTTGGAACTAAGAGACTGGCTAGTCGTCTTATTTAATTGAATGAATGAGACACGTTCATATTAACTATGAACTATTGTAATCGACTGGCTGATCCCGAATATTGGCATACAGGCACGTGCAGGCTTCAATTTATTTATTTCCTACAAAAGCAGCATGTGGACTTTATGGTCAAGGCATGATTATTCCGTGGTTAGTTTTGATTATCGTATTATGCTATGTAAGACCTACAACCTAACCGCACGGGTATCGTTGTAGAGTTGTGCATACCGTACCCCGTACGAAAGTACTCATTCTGAATGACCATGATCCATGGCATGGGATTTCACTTAACATAGAGGCTACTAAGCTAAATAAAATAATGATTGCATGGAGAGAATGGATTCCCGAGTTCTTACATGACAACCCTTTTTGGGACTATTAGTACCCGACAGGCCGGCTTGTTCCCACAGATACTGCAAATCTGTCACACGGGCAGGGAACGGTATCTGCTTGTATTATTTATTGTCTATTGATGACGGACGTCCCGCTGGGACTCGTCTAATTCATGATTGACGCAATTGATTGATTGGGTAGACTAGCCTTGCTTGTTCATAGTAAGAATTGAGGAATCCTTATTGCATAATTCTACGATAACTTGGAACTTACAGTAGCAAGCCGTAGTAGTTGAATGGCCATTTAAATTGATTTGTTTATGTACTGTACCTACTCTGTTAACTAACTGAGATGATCAGAATATCAGGACATAACGGGCCAATTTCTGTCCTTGTTTGGTTGGGAGGTCGGTTTGAAGTGTCGTGATGTTATGTAAATCCTAGTAGCTAGCAGAGATCTATTTACCATATTTATTCTTATTACTGGTTCTAATTTCTAATGTCGTGCTCCCTTGCGGTACTTGGTATTAGAGGTCTAACCTCTCTGGTTTTGTATGGCCAGATTTAGAGTCGGTTCCCGAGGACTCAGCTTACTTCCACCTCCAAGATGGTCAATACTAGAGGAATGATCGTAGGAGGACTCGAGTGGGTTCCTTACTTCCCCGCTCATTTTGTTATTTACTTTATACTTGCCGTCTGGCACTGAGATGTTAGTCGGATTGTCTTGTAATTACTTTTGCATAATTGTAACTAAAGTCAGGCTGCAGCTGATAAGCAATTGTGTATATTTTGCTACATCATCTGGCTATATTTTGCAAAGCCAGATATCAAGAATATTTTGACTGAGCATTTGGGATACCTTACTGCTTTATCTTACATGTTCTCTATTTCTGTTTCTTGTTTGAATGATTGAGACAATAGATGTGAAGTGACCATAGTGAGACTTTCATGTAGTATGTACCCCCTTGTCTTTTAGACAGCATTGATCGTATTATACGGTATTCATCTACCCGTAATACGTAGCTGGCTGAGTCATTCCTCCGCTCTCCAGTACTCTGGTTCTGGGGCATGACAAGGTTTTAGTGGTAGCCCATGCAGGTCTGATTTCAGACTTGTGGGGTGTTTTAATTTATAGAATGTCCCAATCACACATATTTTTCCTTGATCTCATGATTTGCTACTCTCGACTCTAGCTTGACATTCCGGTATCCTTTGACTTCATTGATCCTTCATGTCCGGTCGTTTGATTGCTCTCTTGTCCCTTTCCTTAGGGGTACCTCGTCCGTACCTGTCAGAACTGGAAAGCAACAACAAGTGCAGCATGGGCATCCTGACCAGGTTGGTCAGCAACAAGGGCCAGTACTACCCCAAGAGACTATCCAAGAAGAAGTGATAGTGGAGCCAGCAGCTGGACCACAGTATTCGGAGGTTCCAACGCCGCCAATAGTTCCACCTACCCCTGTGAAAGTGGACACACCGGCCCTTCTGGAGATCATGAGAGAGATGATGGCTACTCAGCAACATCAGATGTTAGCCCAGTAGCGCATGCACGCTCAGTTGCAGGAGCAGAACGTACTACTCAAGCAAGGGTTGCATACGGCTTTGGAGAGAGGGACGAGGCCAGATTCTGGAGCATCAACCAAATTTTGTAAGTTCAACCCCCGCCGTTTCGAGGGCACGAAAGATGCCATCTTAGCAGATGCATGGCTTAAGGACATTGAGACTATTTTGACAGCAGCTAAGATACCGGCAGAAGAACGTGTGGATCAAGTGAGGTTGTTACTTCAGGATCTCGCACATAATTGGTAGGAATTAGAGGAAGTAGGCATCAGACGTCCTGTTGCTTGGGACGATTTTACTGCAAGATTCAAGACGAAGTACTATGGAATTGTGGCACAGTTTGAGCTACAACAGAAGTTTATCAACCTCAAGCAGGCCGGCAAGACGGTAGATGCTTATGCAGCGGAATTTTGCAGATTGAGTAGGTTCGCCCCAGAGATGGTAGCAACAGAGATCCAGAGGGTTATGAGGTTCCAACAAGGGTTTCATCTTGAACTCTTACAATTGATAGAGGGACACAATTATCAGACTTTCGATGAAGAATTGACGGCAACCCGGAGGCATGAGATCACTATTCAGAGGATCACGGTAAGGACTGGAGGTCAGAAGAGACCCCACAGTCATAATGAAGGAGGAGGGGGAGTAGCACCCCGAACAACACCACCATCGCTTGGCATTCGCATTCACGATGTGGCAATATGAGGGCCAGCACCACTACCAAGGCAGCAGCAACAACATCAGAAGAAGAACCAGCAACCCTCAGTGGGCTGTACTTATTGTGGGAAGGTAGGGCACACTAAGATGTGTGTCGGACATTGAACGGAAAGTGTTTGATATGTGGAAGTCCAGATCATCGGGTTACCACCTGTCCCATGAATTCGAGATCAGGAGGACCAGTACAGCAATTTCCTGCTCTGCCAGTACCACGGGCAGGCCAGTATCGAGGACCAGCGGTGGCAGTGAGACCGTTGGCACAGCGTCCATTCATGACACAGGCTCAGATGTTTTGGCAGTAGGGGCCGCTGATGCAGCAACAACATAGACCGTCCCAGCATCACCAAGGCAGGGGCCAGCAGCAGCACCAGACTAGGCCGCAGCATGGGAACCAATAAGGAGGTTAAGGGCAGGCATTTACTCTATTCTTGGAAGAGGCATTAGCATCGGAAGATGTTGTGGCATGTAACATTCTCGTCGCCTCATATCCTGCAGTAGCATTGTTTGATTCGGGAGCATCACACTCATTTATATCTGCACAATTTGTGACACGGCTAGGAATGGAGTTCGAGGTATTGCCAGGGAGGTTGAATATACTCACTGGTAATGGACTCGTAGGAGTTAGTAGAGTTATTCTAGCATGTAGCATTGTAGTTTGCGGGCATTCCTTACCCGCCCGGTTGATTGAATTTTATGTTGGAAATTTTGACGTTATCTTAGGCATGGACTGGCTGAAAGACTGTCATGCGACAATAGATTATCGTAGAGGGAGTGTATCTTTTGATATTCCAGGCATGAAGTGGTTCACCTTAGTCAGATCAGTGGCAACTCAACAAGAGCAGGGAGTAGTAACGGCAATGGGGGAAGTTCCAGTTCCGAAGGTAGTTAAAGAGTTTCTAGACGTATTTCCTGAAGAACTTTCCGGTCTACCACCGGTTAGAGATATTGAGTTCATCATAGAATTGGTACCTGGAACTAATCCAATATCAGATCGAGTTTACAGGATGACGAATTCAGAGCAGGCCAAGGTATATCAGCACCTAGAGGAACTGAAGGAGAAGAAGTTCATCCAAGCTAGCATATCACCATGGGCAGCACCAGTGGTACTTGTGGGAAAGAAGGATGGGTCATCCAGATTGTGTATTGACTACAGGATGCTTAACGCGGCAACGGTAAAGAACAAGTACCCATTATCCAGGATCGATGACTTGTTTGATCAGTTGAGCAGAGCTAGAGTTTTCTCTAAGATAGATCTTCGTTCAGGGTATCATCAAGTGAGGGTTCCAAAGGAGGATATTCCCAAGACAGCGTTCAGGTCGAAGTATGGACATTATGAATTATTGGTAATGCCGTTTGGTTTGACCAATGCTCCAGCAATATTTATGTATTTGATGAACCGTATCTTTATGCCATACCTTGATCAGTTTGTTGTTGTGTTTCTCGACGACATTCTCGTATACTCTGCTAGTGAAGAAGAGCATGAAGACCACCTCCGGAAAGTGTTGCAGGTTCTGAGAGAGAACCAGTTATATGCCAACCTCAGTAAGTGTGAGTTTTGGACAGATCATATTTTATTTTTGGATCACATCATATCAGGAGCTGGAGTAGTAGTAGATCCCAAGAAGGTAGAAGCAGTAGAGAGTTGGCCAATACCCAAGACCGTAGCTGATGTGCGAAGTTTCTTGGGATTGGCCGGATATTACAGAAGGTTCGTATCAGATTTTGTAAGGCTTTCAGCACCCATGACCCGTTTGACACGGAAGGACGTGCCATTCGTCTGGTCGGCAGAATGCCAGACATTATTTGAGACTTTGAAGCAGAAGTTGATATCAGCGCCTATTCTTACATTGCCAGTTGGACCCGGAGGTTTTACAGTATATTATGATGCGTCATGAAAATGACTTGGGTGCGTCCTCATACAGCATAGAAAGGTGATAGCATATGCATCTAGACAACTTAAGGACCACGAGAAGAATTATCCAACTCATGTCTTGGAGTTGGCAGCAGTAGTATTCGCTTTGAAGCTATGGAGGCATTACTTATATGGTGATCGAGTGGACATGTACACAGACCACAAAAGTCTGAAGTACATTTTTACTCAGAAGGAATTAAACATGAGACAGAGAAGATGGTTATAATTGATCAAGGATTATGACGTAGAGCTTCAGTATCATCCAGGCAAGACTAATATGGTAGCAGACGCTCTCAGCAGGAGAGGCGGCGTATTTATGTTGACAACACAGAAGCATATCTTAGAAGACCTTCAGAAGATGGGCATCAAAATTGTACTTCCTAGTGATGTGGGAATTCTGGCAAGTCTACAAGTTCAATCTGACTTAGTAGACAGGATCAAGACAGCTCAGGCACAGGACCTAAGGATTCAGAAGCTTAGGACAGAATGTGAGTCAGGGCTCAGAAAGGAGATGCAAATCCATAAAGATGGTATACTTAGGTTTGGATCAAGTCTATGTGTGCCTAGTGGAGATATCAGACAGGAGGTTATGACAGAAGCTCATAGTTCTCAGTATTCTATACACCCTGGAAGGACCAAGATGTACCAAGATATCAAGCAACACTTCTGGTAGAACGGGATGAAGATGGAGAAAGCTAGATTCGTTTTCCGTTGGTTGATATGTCAGCAAGTGAAGGCAGAATAGCAGAGGCCAGCTGGATTATTGCAACCGCTTTCTATCCCGGAATGGAAGTGGAAGTATATTACAATGGACTTTGTGACCGGTTTACCGAGATTGCCAAGTGGTAAAGATGCTATTTGGGGGATAGTAGATCGGCTTACAAAGGTAGCACACTTTCTTCCTTTCAGAGTAGGGCATTCTACAGAAAAGTTGGCAGAGTTGTATATGCAACAGATAGTCAGACAACATGGAGTCCCTGTCAGTATTGTGTCAGTCATAGATACCCATTTTATATTATATTTCTGGAAGAGTTTACATCATAGTTTGGGTACTAAGTTAAGATTTTGTATGGCTTACCATCCACAGACGGACGTGCAATCAGAAAGGACAATTCAGACCTTAAAAGGTATGTTGCGAGCTTGTACCCTATATTTTGAAGGATCTTGGGAGAGCCACCTACACCTAGTCGAGTTCTCATACAACAAAAATTATCAAGCCAGTATCCAGATGGCACCATTTGAAGCTCTATATGGTAAGAAGTGTAGGTCGCCACTAGCATGGAAAGATATTGGGAAGAGGAAGATGCTAGGCCCAGAAATGATTGTTTAGACAGTTGAAGTGGTTAAGGGAATTAGAGAGCGACTTCGTGTTGCGTAAGATCGGCATCGTCATTGGGCGGACCAGCATCGTAGGCCTCTAGAGTTTTCTGTTGGGGACAATGTATTCTTGCGGATCTCATCTACTCGTGGGGTCATTAGATTTGACGTTCGCGGGAAGTTGAGTCCGCGGTACGTGGGCCCATTTGCTATCCTTGATAGGATAGGTGACGTTGCTTATCGTTTATCCCTTCCACCTTCGCTATAGGAGGTGCATGACGTATTTCATGTATCTCAGTTTCGTAGGTATGTATCGGACCCAAGCCATATCCTCGACCATTCTGAACTGGTTGTTGGTACCAACCTGTCTTACGAGGAACAGCCTGTGTCCATTTTGGACCGAAGAGAGAAGATACTCAAGAACCAAACAATTAGCCTTGTTCGAGTTTCTTGGGGTCATTATTCTTTAGGGGAGTCAACATGGAAACGTGAGGATGATATCCGATCACGGTATCCGCACCTGTTTGACTCACAAGGTATCTCTCTTTCTGTATACCTTGATTGTCTTAGCTTCTCATGCTTGTCACTTTATGAGTAGAATTGCTTGATGTCGTAGAATATTCAACATGGATATGTTACTTACTGTTGGCATTGTAGAATGATTGCTTACTCAAATTGCTTATACTTAGATTAGTTTAGCTCCGATGTTTCTATCCTGCTTGGATTTGAAATTCCGAGGACAAAATTTTTCTAAGGAGGGTAGAGATGTCACTTCCCGTTCCCAGAATACGTATTTTAATACATATACTGCTAAAATGTATTTATTTAATATTTATCATGTATTGTTCTGTATTTAAATTCCTTTAATTTCACGCTGATTATTTTCTGCATTTTATTTCTGCTTTGCTTTTTGGTTCGACCTGAGTTGATTTATTTTTCGGGTTTGGGTGGTTCAATATGAACCCACCTACCACCCTTTCATTTAAAATCCCAAAACCCTTCTCTCTCTTCATTTACTCCTTCTCCATTACTCTTCTTCTTCATCCTCCATAAACTCTCTCCACCTACCCAGCCGCATAGGCAAGTGCCAACTTGCTTCATGATGGAACCCCAGTATTATTGTTCCATCATCTTCCTTACTTGATCTTAAGTCTCTTTAGTATTTAGTATTTACAATTTCCATGGCTCATTTCATGTAGATCTAAGTTTAATACATTTTCGGGTTTCTTAGGTTTTGATCTAGTAAACTTTGTTATTTCCAAGTTTTAATGGTTCCATGTTGTAGAAAATTTCGTTCTACCCTATTTTGACCTATGGAAGTCCAGATTTGGGTTTGTAATGAAGGATTTAGAGAGCTTGGAAACAAAGCCTTCCATGGTTATGTTCTTGGAAGTGGAGAAGAAGAACAGTACTTGACCGCATGAGTTTTCATGCGGCAAGTCTCTCTTGGCCGCATGAGCGTTGTTATTTTCAGCCGCATGGGCTTGGTCGACTGCTCGCCGCATAAGGATCAGTCTCCGAGCCGCATGGAGCTCTTGCCGCATGAGACTCTTCTTTTTCAGTCGCATAAGCCCATGTGATTCTCAGCCGCATGAGCTTCTGACATCCTAGCTGCATAAGGACCCGAGTCCTATCTGGCCGCATATGAGTTAACTTTAGCCGCATGAGACTCTTCTTTCTCAGCCGCATGAGTTCATTATTTCCCAGCCGTATGAGTTCATTATTTCTCAGCCGCATGAGTTCATTTGGTTCTCAGCCGCATGAGTTCATTATTTCTCAGCCGCATGAGTTCATTATTTTCCAGCCGCATGAGTTCATTATTTCTTAGCCGCATGAGTTCATTATTTCTTAGCCGCATGAGTTTATTATTTTTTTCAACCGCATAGGCTGTTTTCCTTTGGCCGCATGGCCCATTGCCGCATGAACTCTAGCCTATAATGCCTTTTTACTGATTATTATCATTCATTGACATTGATTGTGACCTTGACTAATAATTGATCATGCGTTCCTAGTTGGAGCTAAGAGACTGGCTAGTCGTCTTATTGAATTGAATGAAAGAGACACGTTCATATTAACTATGAACTATTGTAATCGACTGGCTGATCCCGAATATTGGCATACAGGCACGTGCAGGCTTCAATTTATTTATTTCCTGAAAAAGTAGCATGTTGACTTTATGGTCAAGGTATGATTATTCCGTGGTTAGTTTTGATTGTCGCATTACGCTATGTAAGACCTACAACCTAACCGCACGAGTATCGTTGTAGAGTTGTGCATACCGTATCCCGTACGAAAGTACTCATTCTGAATAACTATGATCCACGGCATGTGATTTCACTTAACATAGAGGCTACTAAGCTAAATAAAATAATGATTGTATGGAGAGAATGGATTCTCGAGTTCTTACATGACAGCCCTCTTTGGGACTATTAGTACCCGACAGGCCGGCTGGTTCCCACAGATACTACAAATCTGTCACACGGGCAGGGAGTGGTATCTGCTTGTATTATTTATTGTATATTGATGACGGACGTCCCGCTGGGACTCGTCTAATTCATGATTGGCGCAATTGATTGATTGGGTAGACTAGCCTTGCTTGCTCATAGTAAGAATTGAGGAATCCTTATTACATAATTACAAGATAACTTAGAACTTACAGTAGCAAGCCGTAGTAGTTGAATGGCCGTTTAAATTGATTTGTTTGTGCACTGTACATACTCTGTTAACTAACTGAGATGATCAGAATATCAGGACATAACGGGCCAATTTCTGTCCTTGTTTGGTTGGGAGGTCGGTTCGAAGTGTCGTGATGTTATGTAAATCCTAGTAGCTAGCAGAGATCTATTTACCATATTTATTCTTATTACTGGTTCTAATTTCTCATATCGTGCTCCCTTGCGGTACTTGGTATTAGAGGTCTAACCTCTCTGGTTTTGCATGGCCAGATTTAGAGTCGGTTCCCGAGGACTCAGCTTACTTCCACCTCCAAGATGGTCAATACTAGAGGAATGATCGTAGGAGGACTCGAGTGGGTTCCTTACTTCCCCGCTCATTTTGTTATTTACTTTATACTTGCCGTCTGGCACCGAGATGTTAGTCGGATTGTCTTGTAATTACTTTTGCATAATTGTAACTAAAGTCAGGCTGCAGCTGATAAGCAATTGTGTATACTTTGCTACATCATCTGGCTATGTTTTGTAAGGCCAGACATCAAGAACATTTTGACTGAGCGTTTGTGATGCCTTACTGCTTTATCTTACATGTTCTCTATTTCTATTTCTTGTTTGAATGATTGAGACAATAGATGTGAAGTGACCATAGTGAGACTTTCATGTAGTATGCTGTCAACCCCTTGACCAAATTTTCTTTTTTATTATTTATTATTTTTATTGTTAAGTTGAAATTCTTTAATCTCATTTAGTGTTATGTCTTGCAATAAAGGACCAAAGGATAATATAAGTATTGACATGGCCCATTATAAAAAGGGTTCATTAAGAGAAGGGGGAGTTGTATATTTTGATAGTAGATGACTAATATGCTAAAACAACTAGTCGTTCCTTAAGGATCTTGGTCGAAACAGGGGATTAATTGATCTCCAATTTAAATCAAACAGGGAAGATCAAAACCAAATCTGATTTGAATTCAGATTCTTGCTATCCATTCACATAATTCTTATATATATGTACAAGAGGAAGCAACCGACTTTTTCCCCACAGGAAGAAATCCTAAAAGTCATTGCGTCCCTTCCCAAGTTCGAGTTCGAAGAATCCATCATCAAGCACTGCTGTTGAACAGGAACTTTCGAATACCCAGAGAACAAGTAAGTTTTCAGTTGTGTACTCAAAACCTACAAATTCCTGATCCTTGGTGAAGATTTTATTGTTCAACGAAATGTAAACAGTTGTGTTAAATTCTAGGGGAACTAGATTAATCCAAGAATCTAGGAAATATTGGGTCGATAATAGGTTGAGACCACAATTCGACCTTGGAATCAGTTGGTGTGTTGCTCCAGATTCAAGGTTGAGCATCATGTTGATGCTGCTATCGTATCTAATTTTGGGTGCCAACTGATACTTGGAAATCTTTGGTATCCGACTGATACTCAAGAATTTCCTCTGCGGTATACTGGACATCAGATGAATGCTGGGATGATACATGAGTGTCTGATAACCAATTACCCATCCATGTTAAATCTTTGATATCAGGTAGGTGCCTATCGTAACCTATCCGATCTTAAGATCAGTCGATATCTGATTTTATATTTGAAACAAGTTTTGGACCAAGGTACCAGACCCTCGAACAAGGTATCCGACACCTTAGAGTATCAAACGGTTAACTGGTAACGAGTATCAAAGAGACTAGTTGATATTTAGTAACAGGTGACGCATTAGATATCAGGTATCAGACTTGATACTCGGGTATCAGAGTCGAAGAGTATAGCTCAATAATTCAGCATTGTAGCAACCATAACAGTACCATAATGAGGACTAGCAAGGTTTCCATATAAGTATTGGGCTGGCCTTATTCATATAAAGGAGAGTAGTAGACATGAGCCGCATTGTTTTTCCGAACCCTCCCTGATCCTTATTTCTTTACTTGCATCTGTAGCTTCATCGAGTAACTATGAGTTTGGCTGGACACGTAATTTAGATTGCTGTTTCCCTTAAGAACATTGTTTTCTCTAGCTAAAGGATTTTCCAGTATTGATGTTGATTTGAGCAGTGTTATTGACATATTATAAGGTCAAGCCTTGTCCTCGTTTGGCGTGATAACAAGGCTTGGTGCTCATGTCCTGGAGGATGGGTTCGAATCACAGTAAAGGTCGACCAAATGCTTGAGACCAACCAGGAGATACCCATTGATGAAGCTTACTAGAATCGAAGTTATAATTGGTAATCTATGGTTACCTATAAATAATAAGAGGACTTTAAATTTTCGAAACCAAAGGGGCAGAAACACTAGGATGTATCGGTGAACAAGGAAGGTTTCCTAGTATGGTCTAGGCAATAATAATAGAACACCTGTCACAGGATATATCCTGAGTAGGTAGGGACTGCAGGATATAAGAGTCATTCCATATCAATATTAGACATTAGCAGTAGTAGGATATGCCCACAACAAGAGTTGGAGTCGACTGCAAACAAGAAATGGTTTTTAAGTGTCAACCGAGAATCAACCAAGCATTTGGATACACTGGCAACCTAAGTCGAGAACCAGGATGAAAGTACAAGCCTATAGAGGAGAGTATCTAGGCTGTGTTTACAGGATTAGGTGCAACAGTAGAAAACTACTACAGCAACAGAGTCCTAACATGGGGTGTCAAAAGCAATAACACAGGTATGGTGGTAACTTAGTTAAATCCTACTTATATGGCATATATATATAGAAACCTATTAGGAAAGGGAATGGTTGAGATCCATTCCTGATCAGTAATGTGGTTTTGGTTAAGTAATTGTTCTGATATGTATTCTGCCATTTGTGTCTGTGACTTGGAATATGTAATGGTGGTTAGTAGATGGCACATGTGTTAGAGATGCAAGGGTCGTTCTGATTTCCAAATTGAACCTTGTACTGGAGTTTTACTGACCTGGAGCTTAAATGATTTCAGTGAATAGGTCAAAAGCCTTAATGTGGTTGAGGCTGAATTTCAGGGAAATACTAGGGCAGTTTGCTTGGTAGGATATGACTAGTAGGATTAAACAATAAGTCACCTTGAGTATAGTGTTAGCAGGTTTCAATAGTTACCAGATAAGGGTACATGACCCTGGAGTACTAAGTCTATAGGGACACTTCACTTATAGGTTCACAAGGTGACATGAAAGAAGGATAGAGTGGCAGGTAGGCAAGTGAACATAGGAAAATCTGTCAACCAAAGGGGAATAATGATAAATAGTAAAGGCAACTTAGTTAATTTGAGTTTCATCACCCAGTCTAATTAGATAGTGTAGACTTGTGCTATTTCTTCATCTTTAACACTGTAATTCATTAAATAGGTTCTTTGGATCTCGATTTGGACACTGACCAGTGCCAGCAGCTCAGGACCACAGGCAAGTATACCTTTCCTTTCTACACAGCTTTATTTACATGCACTGTCTTTATTTATTATTCAGTTTTTCTCATATTATTGATATGTATCTTTCATATTCTGTTCGTATATTGGTATCATTGATTTGTAGACCATGTTCACAGTTTGCCTTGTGTCTTATTGGTCGTGCCTTGATTGAGTTGTGCCTCATTGTCTCGAAATCGTAAAGCTAGCCTGCGAGTCCACCTTAGGGACGAGGGTTAGTATTTATCTGTGTCTTAAGCTAACCTGCGAGTCCACATTAGGGACAAGGGTTAGTAGATAGGGTTTAGGCCTGCGAGTCTACGCTCGGGGCGAGGGTGATGCTAGCCTGCGAGTCCACACTAGGGGCGAGGGTTAGTAGTATATGTTTCACACCTGCGAGTCCACACTAGGGGCGAAGGTGATGCTAGCCTGCGAGTCCAAACTAGGGACGAGGGTTAGTAGTATATCTTTCACACCTGCGAGTCCACACTAGGGGCGAGTGTGATGCTAGCCTGCGAGTCCACACTAGGGACGAGGGTTAGTAGTATATGTTTCATACCTGCGAGTCCACACTAGGGAAGAGGGTGAGGCTAGCCTGCGAGTCCACACTAGGGACGAGGGTTAGTAGTTCAAACCTGCGAGTCCACGCTAGGGACGAGGGTTTGAGTATTCGATTTGGTTATCCGTCTTGACATGAGTTCTCTAGTCCTTGTTCAGCAAGATTCGTGCTTTATTCATTGTTCAGTTTTACTTGTTTAATCTGTATTTTCCTCCATGCATAATAAACTGTTAGAAAGGCTCGTTTTTATGTATCTTGCTAGTCCTCTGAGGACCTGATGATCTCTTCAGGTTAGCCGAGTTTGAGCCAGGAGCAGTCGAGTGGATTTGAGTTAGCCTCAGAGCGCAGTGCTTGCAGTTGAGGTGGTCTAGATTAGCAGTTTTATCCAGTTAGTTACTTCATGTATTACTCTATTTCTTCCGTCTATTAGTAGTGGATTTGTGTCCACCGGACGTGACATTGATATTCAGTTTATTCATTATTATTCAGTTTCATGTCTTTTCATTGATCTTGACTGTGACTCGATTATTTCTGTGGATGAGATGTAGTTACCACGTGTTTCTAGATTGTCGTGACTTGTATTTAGACAGCGTACTACCGCCGACACTGCGGCGTAGGCTGGGCTTGGACACGCTTCGTATCTGAAAAGCGGGTGCGGGTCATGACAAGTTTTTTTGGTGGCCCATACAGGTCTACGTTTATCACTTCGGTTACGTCACTATACCGTCGTGAGCCTGCGAATAGGATTAGACACTTAGGATCTCATCCACATGTCTTGACTCTTGTTGCTCCTTAATCCTTGATTTCATTGAATCCTTGATTTGCATCCTGCTTAAAATTCTCTTCAACAACTAAAGTGTTTGCTCTTGTTACAGTTAATATGAACTCTCAAGATAGGAACGCTGTATTGAACACTCCACCGACTACAGGAGGCTTTTTTACGTACATGACCCCGCCAACACAAGGAGGCCAGCTCACTCACATGGGCAATCAGCCGCAGTTCTCGAGATTCCGCAGAGACGACATTTTGCTACCTCCACAGTTTCCTCCACAGACTCCACCACCAGCACCCGGTCTTCCACCAGCATCTGTTCTACCACCAGCACAGGCCCTGCATCCAGCATGTGTTCCACATCCAGTACCAGCCATGCACCCCGCACCAGTGATGTATCAAGCTTTTCCCATGCACCCACCGTCGATGATGTATCCAGCCTCGACGATGTATCCAGCACATGTTCTGCCTCCGCCACCGGCACTGGACAATGCCACACTACTCGGGATCATCCAGCAGCAGGCCAACATGTTTTACGACACTTTGAGAGAGGTTCTTCAGATTCGAGATGCTCCGCGACAGCGTCCGGGGAATCCCAAGCACTTCATGGACTTTAGGCCCATGCCGTTCTATGGGACAGAGAGGATCGTCTACGCTGACGATTGGCTGGAGAACGTGGAGAGGTATCTGAAGATGGCCCGAGTCCCAGAAGATCTGAAGATCGAGTCAGTCAGTGGACAACTTTTCAACATCGCGCGGACGTGGTACCAAGGCGAACCCTAATTTTCTGCTCCAGACGTGACTTGGGAGGAGTTCAAGCGACTGTTCAAGAGGAAATTCTATCCATACGTAGCACGAGAAGCGTTGGTGAGTCAGTTCAAGCACTTAGAGCAGGGCAACCACACCGTCGACGAGTATACATCAGAGTTTTCTCGCCTTAGCTGTTTTGCGGAGAACTTGGTCAGCACCCGAAGACAAGGTGCGACGATTCAGGAAAGGACTATCTCACGAGATTCGCCTAGCCATTGCCCCCAGTCGAGCCGCCACTTATGAGGAGATTCTAGAGGTCGCCCGAGCTGTAGAAGAAGAACTGAGTCACAAGCCGAAGAGGAATCGAGACGCACTCGGAGGAGGCAGCGACCAAGCAGCACAGGCAAAATGTCCCAACATTTCAGGGAAGGCACCATCGCAGCAGCATCAGCAGCAACCACAAACAGCCCCACGCCAAGTCCAAGACATTCCCATCTGCCAGCATTGCTCGAAGAAAGGTCACACTCAAGAAAATTGTCGCAGCAGATTAGGGTTGTGTTGGACTTGTGGATCCAACCAACACTTGTCTCACAATTGTCCGAAGAAGAACGCAAGTGCCCCACCACTACCAACCGCGGGAGGAGGGCGATTCTTTGCCATGATCGCGGAAGATGCGGAGACACCACAAGGAGCAGCTGGTGGAAACTTTCAGTAGAAATTTGCAGTAGTAGTATAGATAGATCTATGTTTTAAATTGAATTGTTTAAATTGAATTTCTTTACAGCTGGTTGTACTAGACTATTCATTCGAGTAGATCATGGCTCCTTAAATTTCGAGGACGAAATTTGTTTAAGGGGAGTAGAGTTGTCAACCCCTTGACCAAATTTTCTTTTTTTTATTATTAAGTTGAAATTCTTTAATCTCATTTAGTGTTATGTCTTGCAATAAAGGACCAAAGGATAATATAAGTATTGACATGGCCCATTATAAAAAGGGTTCATTAAGAGAAGGGGGAGTTGTATATTTTGATAGCAGATGACTAATATGGTATTGATAGGGACCTTAGTGCATAATCCTAAAACAACTAGTCGTTCCTTAAGGATCTTGGTCGAAACAGGGGATTATTTGACCTCCAATTTAAATCAAACAGGGAAGATCAAACCAAATCTGATTTGAATTCAGATTCTTGCTATCCATTCACATGATTCTTATATATATGTACAAGAGGAAGCAGCCGACTTTTTCCCCACAGGAAGAAACCCTAAAAGTCATTGCGTCCCTTCCCAAGTTCGAGTTCGAAGAATCCATCATCAAGCACTGCTGTTGAACAGGAACTTTTGAATACCCAAAGAACAAGTAAGTTTTCAGTTGTGTACTCAAAACCTTCAAATTCCTGATCCTTGGTGTAGATTTTATTGTTCAACAAAATGTAAACAATTGTGTTAAATTCTAGGGGAACTAGATTAATCCAAGAATCTGGGAAATGTTGGGTCGATAATAGGTTGAGACCACAATTCGACCTTGGAATCAGTTGGTGTGTTGCTCCAGATTCAAGGTTGAGCATCATGTTGATGTTGCTATCGTATCTAATTTTGGGTGCCAACTGATACTTGGAAATCTTTGGTATCAGGCTGATACTCAAGAATTTCCTCTGCGGTATACTGGACATCAGATAAATGCTGGGATGATACATGAGTGTCTGATAACCAATTACCCATCCATGTTAAATCTTTGATATCAGGTAGGTGCCTATCGTAACCTATCCGATCTTAAGATTAGTCGATATCTGATTTTATATTTGAAACAAGTTTTGGACCAAGGTACCAGACCCTCGAACAGGGTATCCGACACCTTAGAGTATCAAACGGTTAACTGGTAACGAGTATCAAAGAGACTAGTTGATATTTAGTAACAGTTGACGCATTAGATATCAGGTATCAGACTTGATACTCGGGTATCAGAGTCGAAGAGTATAGCTCAATAATTCAGCATTGTAGCAACCATAACAGTACCATAATGAGGACTAGCAAGGTTTCCATATAAGTATTGGGCTGGCCTTATTCATATAAAGGAGAGTAGTAGACATGAGCCGCATTGTTTTTCCGAACCCTTCCTGATCCTTATTTCTTTACTTGCATCTGTAGCTTCATCGAGTAACTATGAGTTTGGCTGGACACGTAATTTAGATTGCTGTTTCCCTTAAGAACATTATTTTCTCTAGCTAAAGGATTTTCCAGTATTGATGTTGATTTGAGCAGTGTTATTGACATATTATAAGGTCAAGCCTTGTCCTCGTTTGGCGTGATAACAAGGCTTGGTGCTCATGTCCTGGAGGATGGGTTCGAATCACAGTAAAGGTCGACCAAGTGCTTGAGACCAACCAGGAGATACCCATTGATGAACCTTACTAGAATCGAAGTTATAATTGGTAATCTATGGTTACCTATAAATAATAAGAAGACTTCAACTTTCCGAAACCAAAGGGGCAGAAACACTAGGATGTATCGGTGAACAAGGAAGGTTTCCTAGTATAGTCTAGGTAATAATAATAGAACACCTGTCACAGGATATATCCTAAGTAGGTAGGGACTGCAGGATATAAGAGTCAGTCCATATCAATATTAGACATTAGCAGTAGTAGGATATGCCCACAACAAGAGTTGGAGTCGACTGCAAACAAGAAATAGTTTTTAAGTGTCAACCGAGAATCAACCAAGCATTTGGATACACTGGCAACCTAAGTCGAGAACCAGGATGAAAGTACAAGCCTATAGAGGAGAGTATCTAGGCTGTGTTTACAGGATTAGGTGCAACAGTAGAAAACTACTGCAGCAACAGAGTCCTAACATGGGGTGTCAAAAGCAATAACACAGGTATGGTGGTAACTTAGTTAAATCCTACTTATATGGCATATATATATAGAAACCTATTAGGAAAGGGAATGGTTGAGATCCATTCCTGATCAGTAATGTGGTTTTGGTTAAGTAGTTGTTCTGATATGTATTCTGCCATTTGTGTCTGTGACTTGGAATATGTAATGGTGGTTAGTAGATGGCACATGTGTTAGAGATGCAAGGGTCGTTCTGATTTCCAAATTGAACCTTGTACTGGAGTTTTACTGACCTGGAGCTTAAATGATTTCAGTGAATAGGTCAAAAGCCTTAATGTGGTTGAGGCTGAATTTCAGGGAAATACTAGGGCAGTTTGCGTGGTAGGATATGACTAGTAGGATTAAACAACAAGTCACCTTGAGTATAGTGTTAGCAGGTTTCAATAGTTAACAGATAAGGGTACATGACCCTGGAGTACTAAGTTTATAGGGACACTTCACTTATAGGTTCAAAAGGTGACATGAAAGAAGGATAGCGTGACAGGTAGGCAAGTGAACATAGGAAAATCTGTCAACCAAAGGGGAATAATGATAAATAGTAAAGGCAACTTAGTTAATTTGAGTTTCAACACCCAGTCTAATTATATAGTGTAGACTTGTGCTATTTCTTCATCTTTAACACTGTAATTCATTAAATAGGTTCTTCGGATCTCGATTTGGACACTGACCAGTGCCAGCAGCTCAGGACCACAGGCAAGTATACCTTTCCTTTCTACACAGCTTTATTTACATGCACTGTCTTTATTTATTATTCAGTTTTTCTCATATTATTGATATGTATCTTTCATATCATGTTCGTATATTGGTATCATTGATTTATAGACCGTGTTCACAGTTATCTTGTGTCTTATTGGTCGTGCCTTGATTGATTCGTGCCTCCTTGTCTCGAAATCGTGAAGCTAGCCTGCGAGTCCACCTTAGGGACGAGGGTTAGTAGTTATCTGTGTCTTAAGCTAACCTGCGAGTCCACATTAGGGACGAGGGTTAGTAGTATAGGGTTTACGCCTGCGAGTCGACGCTAGGGGCGAGGGTGATGCTAGCCTGCGAGTCCACACTAGGGGCGAGGGTTAGTAGTATATGTTTCACACCTTCGAGTCCACACTAGGGCGAGGGTGATGCTAGCCTGCGAGTCCACACTAGGGACGAGGGTTAGTAGTATATGTTTCACACCTGCGAGTCCATACTAGGGGCGAGGGTGATGCTAGCCTGCGAGTCCACACTAGGGGCGAGGATTAGTAGTATATGTTTCACACCTGCGAGTCCACACTAGGGACGAGGGTGAGACTAGCCTGTGAGTCCACACTAGAGACGAGGGTTAGTTGTTCAAACCTGCGAGTCCACGCTAGGGACGAGGGTTTGAGTATTCGATTTGGTTATCCGTCTTGACATGAGTTCTCTAGTCATTGTTCAGCAGTTCATCTATGTGTAGACAGTGTATAGATTCGTGCTTTATTCATTGTTCAGTTTTACTTGTTTAATCTGTATTTTTTCTCCATGCATAATAAAATGTTAGAAAGGCTCATTTTTATGTATCTTGCTAGTCCTCTGAGGACCTGATGATCTCTTCAGGTTAGCCGAGTTTGAGCCAGGAGCAGTCGAGTGGATTTGAGTTTGTATCAGAGCGCAGTGCTTGCAGTTGAGGTGGTCTAGATTAGCAGTTTTATCCAGTTAGTTACTTCATGTATTACTCTATTTCTTCCGTCTATTGGTAGTGGATTTGTGTCCACCGGAAGTGACATTGATATTCAGTTTATTCATTATTATTCAGTTTCATGTCTTTTCATTGATCTTGACTGTGACTCGATTATTTCTGTGGATGAGATGTAGTTACCATGTGTTTCTAGATTGTCGCGACTTGTATTTAGACAGCGTACTACCGCCGACACTGCGGCGTAGGCTGGGCTTGGACACGCTTCGTATCTGAAAAGGGGTGCGGGTCATGACATATGCACCCCCTTGTCTTTTAGACAGCATTGATATTATACGGTATTCATCTACCCGTAATACGTAGCTGGCTGAGTCTTTCCCCCGCTCTCCAGTACTCTGGTTCTGGGGCGTGACACAGGCCATTAATTCTTGTCATGTAATGCTAGCCGTCGCAACAGCATATCGAGGTATATCATGTCAGGTTTACTTATCAAGAGTGTGCCACGATGGGCCACTATCATGTCATGTTACTTGTCAAGAGTGTACCACTACGGGTCACTATCGTGTTCATGGAACATGTGCAGAATTTATATGGTACAAGCATTCTATCAAGGGACCCGGTTACACAGAGGGTCATGTAACATGAGCATAAAATAACAACCCAACATAAAAAAGGGTGCAAGAGCTATGTTAAAAAAGCCATGCAGTAAGGAAGGGGGTCTCATGCGGCTCGGGGAACAAGCTCAGGCGGCTCGAGGAACCAACACCATGCGGCTGAGGGGAGTGGAAACGAGCTCATGCAGTAAGGTCAATCTAAGCCATGCAGCAATGGGGAAAGCAGTACCATGCGGCTAAGGGGAAAGAGCTCATGCGGCAAGGGAGAACGGGCCTATGCGGCAAGGGAGGGGACAGGGGCATGCGGCTCGGCTTATGCGGCACGGGCCAACCAGAGCCATGTGGCTCGATCAATCAGTGCCATGCGGCTAAGGAGAGATGGGCTCATACGGTGATGGGGATTAGGTTCATACGGCCAGGAAGAATGATTTCATGCGCTCTGGAAGGGACGGGCGTATGCGGCCAGCACTGCCAAGAGCCATGCGGCTCGAGGAGAACAGGGTTATGCGACAAGGTGGATGAAGGTCATGCGGCAATAGATGAGAATTTCATACGACAATGGAGAAAATGGCATATGCGGCAGTAGGGGAACAAGCTCATGCGGCTCGGGGGAAATAGGTTCATGCGGCTAAAAGTCGAGCATAGCCATGCGGCTGAAGTCAACTCAAGCCATGCGACTGAGGCTGCATGAAGACTTGAAATGTCTATGCGGCCACAGGGACTTGCCGCATGAAAAATCCATGCAGTCAAGCCTGTTCTTTTCTCCAACTTTTCCGAGAAGAAGAACCATGAAAGCCATGGCTTCCAAGCTTCAATAATCCTTCATCTAGGGTCAGAATCGGACTTACATAGGTCAAAATGGGGCAAAAAGAAATTCTCTACAACTAGAACCATCAAAATTGAGAATAACAAGGTTTAATAGATCAAAACCCAAGAAATCCGAAAATGCAACAAGCTTAGATCTACATGAATGAGCCATGAAAATTAAAAATGCTAAGTACTAAGTGTCTTAGAATTCGTGAGGAAGAAAATGGAACAATAAATCTGAGTTCCTCCATGAAGCAAGTTGCCTTGCCTAAGCCTCTCTGGTGGTGAAGAGAGTTAATGGGAAGAAGAAGAGTTATGAGGATTAATGGAAGAGAGAGAGAGAGAGGTTAGGTGGCTTATAATGAAAGAGAGTGGGTGGGGTTGGTCCACATTGCAACAAAACCGAACCAAGCCGAACCAAGCAAACCGAACCGAGCCAAGCAAAATGAAATGCCAAAATAACCATGCAATATGAGTCAAAATACGTACACGTATACCAATACGTAATACGAACTACGGGCATTATAACTCTACCCACCTTAAAAGAATTCCGTCCTCAGAATTTAATCAAGAGGCTAGAGAGGCAAGAACAAGCTATACTAATCACAAGTACATGAAACAATATCGAACAATGTACTCATATACCAGGTAAACCGAAAATGACATCTCATGACGAGATTCACGTATACTAGTCCGTGTATCCTCGTGTCGAGAATAAAGTATAATACTACAAATGAATCAGATATAGTAGATATCAAAGCAATGAAAACTATTAGAGAATGTACTTGCATGTTGTCCTGAGGTGAGAAAATCGAACTACAAACCACTCAAAGAGCCACAAACGGTCAACTCGCACAATAATCTTTTGATGCTGAAACAGACATTACCAACGTTCTCAAAATGGCCAAATTAGCTAGAAACGCCTACCCATAAGTTCAATTCTGGACACAGGGGCAAAACGGTAATTTCGGATCAAAATGGTGTCGTCGTTGGACCCACTTTGCACCGAAAAATGTGCCAGAACCTAAAGTCTCTAAAGTCATCAAACTACATATCTACATGTCCAGTTTGACTAGACAATCCCAACCGTATGTCTAAAGTTGGATTCCGGTGGGCCGTGCACAAATTCGCCCGTTGGATCGGGTCGATGGCCCACCAAAATAGCGTTCTGATTGACCTTCTCAGAATCGGACCAAACTTGGCATACATGACCAAAAAAATGATACGGTCCTGTTGGCGTATGTTTCGTCTCGATATGACGAGCGTGCACAAAGTAATTGACAAATTTACAAAAAGACCGATACGGTGAATTTTGACGGATACGCATCAAATTCGTCGCGCATACGCGACCAATTTGAATTCCGTCAAAGCCCACACGTCCACGAAGTCGATACGCACCTTTCGATACTTTCGGTTCATGGCCATGTCGTCCGGATTGACGGGACGGACGGCGTATCGGAACATTTTTTCTAAAAATTTATTTTTGAAAACAGTTTTTTCTCCAACTTCACCAACCAATAACTTTCTGTACAGTGCATAAAATTTAATTCTACAAAAAGAGTTTTAAAGCCCTATAAGTTGTCTACAAGTCTCTTCAAATCAATTTTGAAAACTCGTAACACGCTGGTCGCAAATCGGCCACAAAGTTGGGGTTTCGGGACAGTTTCTAACGTCCAATAATCAAGTTTTTCTCGATTTGGAACTCGTTTTTCGTCGCACATGATGCGAATCGGCACGAACTATTTGAAGAAAATTAAAGGTGTATATGTTGGGATCATACCTGACAAAGTGGTTCGTAAAACGACTGAGCGAGGAAGGAGAAATCTATTTCCGAAGTTGGCTCTTTACAGTAGTATTGTTGCTGCAAAACTCCGTCCCGCGCGAGTTTGACCGGCGATGGGCGGTCGTTCTTGGCAGGTAGGGCGTCGCGCAGGTAGTCGGGAAGGTCGGGGTCCTGGTGTTGGCGGCTAGGGTTTGGGTTTTGTAAAAAAAAATTCTCTCTCTCTAACGAAATATATAAAGGGGGGAAGGTTTGATTCGGGTTTAAAGAAGGGGGGAGGGGAACTCGGATTTGTTTTGGGGGGCTGCTGCTGTAGGAACTTGTGTATTTGTGTTGTTTGCTCAATTTTGACTTTTCAATCTATTTTGACTTTCTTTTTTCCTTTTCTTATTCTTTCTTTCTTATATACTTAATACTTTTATCTCAATACATACATACATCTACATACATACATTTTATTTGCATATGTATTTTTTAATAAATAAAACCCATTAAAATAGTATTTCTATTTAAAACTATTTTTTCCTTCTTCATGAATAAAAAAAAAATACCAAACAAATTCTAAAATTATTTCTAAAATTAAAATAAATATTACTATCTATATTGTTTAATATATTAAAATTTTTAATAAAACTTATTGAACATATATATATATATATTATAATATAATCTACTTCAACAAAATACTTATTTAACTAATAACGTAAAACACTAATATTAATAATTTAATAATATTAAAATTATAAAATTATAAATTATATAAATGACTATATAGTCCTATTCAGGAAAGTGAGGGTGACAGGCAGAGCGGAAGGAGGGGAGGAGGGCGCAACGGAGCGGTAGGGACAATGATGCGGCGTCCTCGGTCTCGCTGGTGTACCAACTATGCACCCGAGGATTGTCGTCGTCGTAGTTTTTTTTTTTTATTTTTTTTATTTTTATTCTAAAATTTAAATTTATTTAACTTTTTAATTTTCCATTTTAATTTTTTTTTATTTAGTTTTCCATTTTCCATTTATTATTATTATTTTATTATCTATTATCTATTTCTCTTTTTTATTTTTTATTGTCTATTTTCTATTTTTATTTTCTATTTTTATTTCCTATTTTTATTTTTTATTTTTTATTTTATTTTATTTTATTTATTTATTATTTATTTATTTATTTTTTATTTTTATTTTTTATTTTTATTTTTATTTTTATTTTTTTTTTTTATTTTATATTTATATTTTATATTTTATATTTTATATTTATTTTCAATTTTCAATTTCAATTTTCTATATTTTATTTTTTAATTTCTCTTTTTAATTTTAATTTTCTATTATTATTAGTTATTTTATTATTTTCTTTATT
>JANAVB010004600.1:20284817-20345498 GCA_029216955.1 Iris pallida | reverse complement strand
TTAGTTACTTTTGATCCCATAAATCTGACCTCGCTGCCATATTGAACTAGTGTTTGGTTGTGTGCCTCCTTGTTTGAAGTAGAGGTTAGTCAAAGACATATAATGAAGAAAAAAATCTGTGCATGGAGAAGGTTGTGTGTAATATCATTGAATATAACTTACGAAGGAAGAATAGCACGTGTCCCACATGCTTGTGTTTGAATAGTAGGTATATAATACAATGGAGAGAAATAGAAGTAGTGTTAATATGTATAAAGTGCATGGGGATGAGCTCACTGTAGAAAATGTAAGAGGAGGAACTCTGAAGGTAGTTTTAGATTTGAAATTACTGAAGCCTAACCTAACAACATGAGCCATAGCTCCGCTGGTTGGGGAAGTTTATAATAATGCATTTGTCTGTGGTTCGAATCCTAAGTTGTGAATAAGAATTTTTTTTTTGAAGCTTATTGAAGGTTCCTTTGTGTTCATTGGACTTAATAACCATAGAACCAATTGTAGCATAATGGAGCATTAACCCATTGGTAGATTGGTGTTGGAGTGCAGCAGGTTTATTGTTCAAAGCTTATGTTAGTGAACTGTAAAGTTTTCCTTTGGGTTTTATTGTTGTTTTATTATTTTTTATTTCTTTGTAATACATAAAACTTAAGGTAGATTGTTATAGCTTAAAATATTTGGACCATCAATCTCTAATGCATTAGCATCAACTTTAGCATTTTTTGGCCATAAACCCTAATACAACTTTTAGCCAATAAGCCATGAGTATTGTTATAAGTAAGTAATTCTTGTAGCAGTTAATTTATTAATTCATAAATTATTATATAGGCTCTTCAGACTCTTTGGACTCTTCGGACTTGAATGCTGGACCAACTATCCTCTTCAGTGACCAGAGACAGGCAAGTGTACCTTGCCATTTTGTACTTCAGTTACATTATTTAAAATTCTTAAATATTTATTTGAGTATATAATTACAATACCTAGGCCGCATTCGATACTTCGCGTCCGAATCACATTCGGGTGCCGATGGCCATTAGCGTCATCGGGTATTGAACCTAGACATTTATATATGCGATACTGTGACAAATCGTTGCGGGTTACACTTTGACCCTAGGACATATTCATGTGACAGTACATTATGACGGATTTTCGTACTTGTTTACATCTTGATGTACGAAAATTCGAGTTGATTCTAGGACGATGGCATTGATGTTGCGTGCACTGTTACTATTCTATTTATGACTCGTTGTACTAGCTAGAGGTCTGACCGAGCGACTCGTAGACACGATTCGTGAAGTCACATGGACGGGGAGAAACATACACCGTGCGCTTGGGCTACTTTCCCACAGAGTTACCGCTGTCTCATTACCAGAGCTACGGATTTCATAGTTACTACAGTTCCTTATCGGAACTGCGGATTCTCATAGTTACTGGAGTTCCGTATCAGAACTCCGGATTACACCGTGACAGCCCGCGTGTTCGAGTGATGTTTCTTAAATTGTATTTCATACTAGTTGGTTACGGTAGTTCACCCACTTTATTTCTGTCTTATTTTTTTTATCATATCACCCTTTACTGTCGTACTTTTTGGCCTGTATATTATGTACCTTGTTGCGTCCCTCTGAGGACCTGATTTTTTCTCCAGATTTAGACGATTATTCTGAGGTCTACGGATCCGGAGTTGAGCTTGGAGCAGGACTTGCAGTTGACCGAGATCGATCCAGCAGAGTAGCCGATTGGTAGAGCACTTTCTTTATTTCTGGCTTCATTATCTAGTAGCATGTCGTCATCTATTTATATTTCATTTTCATTCAGAATTGTATCAGCGGAATTATTTTCGCACGACTCTTGTTCAGTGGTTGTTTATGACAACATTCAGACTATGTTATTTCAGCACATTGTGGTTTATTTCATATTTTCACTATGTGTTCCTTGATCCTATTTGTGGATGAGATTAGTACTTATGATTGTCTGGGCATTACTCTATATTACTGCACTTTACAGCTTAAGTGCTACTCTCATGGTTCCATTAAATTGGGTAAAATTATTGGGAGTGGTACTCGCTGGCCTTGCCACGTGGCTCGGTTCCGTATTTTGGAACTGGGGCGTGACAGCAAGTACCATAAATGAGGCTTCACTTAAGAACTAAAACCAGTAATTAGCATAAAACTAATAACATATAAAAGACTGGAGATATAAAAATTATGATGATATACGATAAGATAACCATGAGACTATTCAGATAACCAAGTTACAACCCTTAAACCAAACAAGGACCGGGGTTGTAACCATTCGTCTGAACGTAACTTGGTTTTCCACCATTTATCGATAAAGTAAAGCACAAGCAATCAGGTCATGTTACAATCTTGTACAGGATCAGGACAAGACTAGACTGGGTTAGACTCCATCCAATCAATCACGGCCAAGCAATAAGTATGGCTTGATACTTTAACTAACTAAGATTATCACAGGCCTAGTTACTAGCAAGATGCAATGAGATATTCCAATAGCCACAAGTCCTGCAGACCATCCAAGTTATCCAGGTCGAATATTCGTTCATGAACGGTACAACACATGACAGTGTGCTGGAAATGTGCCCTACTCGTCGGCAGGCTACAAGTCCACTTGCGCGCCCAGATAACGGGATTACCTGTAGCTAGAAAATCTCTTCATGACTACTGGATTATTCTAGTTATTAGCCTTAGTCAATTTCAGCAGGTACCCCTGACCGTGGTACTCAGGGGTCCACGTCCTAGACATGATGCAAGACAATACTGGTTTATTTGTACAAAAAATAATCGCCCACGGTGTCCAGGCTATCACTTTACGTTCCCAGAATATGTATTTTAATGCATATACTGCTGAAATATATTTATTTAATATTTCATGTATTATTTTATTTAAATTCTTTTAATTTTATGCTGATTATTTTCTGTATTTTATTTCTGCTTTCTGCTTTGCTTTTTGGTTCGGCCTGAGTTGGTTTATTTTTCGGATTTGGGTAGTTCAACATGAACCCACCTCACCCTTTCATTTAAAATCCCAAAACTCATCTCTCTCTTCATTTACTCCTTCACCATTACTCTTCTTCTTCATCCTCCATAAACTCTCCCCACCTACCCATAGGGAAGTGCCAACTTGCTTCATGATGGAACCCCAGTATTATTGTTCCATCATCTTCCTTACTTGATCTTAAGTCTCTTTAGTATTTAGTATTTATAATTTCCATGGCTCATTTCATGTAGATATAAGTTTAATACATTTTCGGATTTCTTAGGTTTTGATCTAGTAAACTTTGTTATTTCCAAGTTTTGATGGTTCTATGTTGTTGAGAATTTCGTTCTACCCTATTTTGACCTATGGCAGTCAAGATTTGGGCTTGGAATGAAGGAATTATGGAGCTTGGAAACAAGGCTTCCATGGTTCTGTTCTTGGAAGTGGAGAAGAAGAACAGTACTTGACCGCATGAGTTTTCATGCGGCAAGTCTCTCTTGGCCGCATGAGCGCTGTTATTTTCAGCCGCATGGGCTTGGTCGACTGCTCGTCGCATAAGGATCAGTCCTCGAGCCGCATGGAGCTCTTGCCGCATGAGACTCTTCTTTTTCAGCCGCATAAGCCCACACGATTCTCAGCCGCATGAGCTTCTGACATCCTGGCCGCATAAGGACCCGAGTCCTATCTGGCCGCATATGACTTAACTTTAGCCGCATGAGACTCTTCTTTCTCAGCCGCATGAGTTCATTATTTTCCAGCCGCATGAGTTCATTATTTCTCAGCAGCATGAGTTCATTTGGTTCTCAGCCGCATGAGTTCATTATTTCTCAGCCGCATGATTTCATTATTTCCCAGCCGCATGAGTTTATTATTTTTTAGCCGTATGAGTTCATTATTTCTCAGCCGCATGAGTTTATTATTATTTTCAGCCGCATAAGCTATTTTTCTTTGGCCGCATGGCCCATTGCCGCATGAACTCTAGCCTATAATACCTTTTTACTGATTATTATCATTGATTGATATTGATTGTGACCTTGACTAATAATTGATCATGCGTTCCTAGTTGGAACTAAGAGACTGGCTAGTCGTCTTATTTAATTGAATGAATGAGACACGTTCATATTAACTATGAACTATTGTAATCGACTGGCTGATCCCGAATATTGGCATACAGGCACGTGCAGGCTTCAATTTTTATTTCCTACAAAAGCATGTGGACTTTATGGTCAAGGCATGATTATTCCGTGGTTAGTTTTGATTATCGTATTATGCTATGTAAGACCTACAACCTAACCGCACGGGTATCGTTGTAGAGTTGTGCATACCGTACCCCGTACGAAAGTACTCATTCTGAATGACCATGATCCATGGCATGGGATTTCACTTAACATAGAGGCTACTAAGCTAAATAAAATAATGATTGCATGGAGAGAATGGATTCCCGAGTTCTTACATGACAACCCTTTTTGGGACTATTAGTACCCGACAGGCCGGCTTGTTCCCACAGATACTGCAAATCTGTCACACGGGCAGGGAACGGTATCTGCTTGTATTATTTATTGTCTATTGATGACGGACGTCCCGCTGGGACTCGTCTAATTCATGATTGACGCAATTGATTGATTGGGTAGACTAGCCTTGCTTGTTCATAGTAAGAATTGAGGAATCCTTATTGCATAATTCTACGATAACTTGGAACTTACAGTAGCAAGCCGTAGTAGTTGAATGGCCATTTAAATTGATTTGTTTATGTACTGTACCTACTCTGTTAACTAACTGAGATGATCAGAATATCAGGACATAACGGGCCAATTTCTGTCCTTGTTTGGTTGGGAGGTCGGTTTGAAGTGTCGTGATGTTATGTAAATCCTAGTAGCTAGCAGAGATCTATTTACCATATTTATTCTTATTACTTCTAATTTCTAATGTCGTGCTCCCTTGCGGTACTTGGTATTAGAGGTCTAACCTCTCTGGTTTTGTATGGCCAGATTTAGAGTCGGTTCCCGAGGACTCAGCTTACTTCCACCTCCAAGATGGTCAATACTAGAGGAATGATCGTAGGAGGACTCGAGTGGGTTCCTTACTTCCCCGCTCATTTTGTTATTTACTTTATACTTGCCGTCTGGCACTGAGATGTTAGTCGGATTGTCTTGTAATTACTTTTGCATAATTGTAACTAAAGTCAGGCTGCAGCTGATAAGCAATTGTGTATATTTTGCTACATCATCTGGCTATATTTTGCAAAGCCAGATATCAAGAATATTTTGACTGAGCATTTGGGATACCTTACTGCTTTATCTTACATGTTCTCTATTTCTGTTTCTTGTTTGAATGATTGAGACAATAGATGTGAAGTGACCATAGTGAGACTTTCATGTAGTATGTACCCCCTTGTCTTTTAGACAGCATTGATCGTATTATACGGTATTCATCTACCCGTAATACGTAGCTGGCTGAGTCATTCCTCCGCTCTCCAGTACTCTGGTTCTGGGGCATGACAAGGTTTTAGTGGTAGCCCATGCAGGTCTGATTTCAGACTTGTGGGTGTTTTAATTTATAGAATGTCCCAATCACACATATTTTTCCTTGATCTCATGATTTGCTACTCTCGACTCTAGCTTGACATTCCGGTATCCTTTGACTTCATTGATCCTTCATGTCCGGTCGTTTGATTGCTCTCTTGTCCCTTTCCTTAGGGGTACCTCGTCCGTACCTGTCAGAACTGGAAAGCAACAACAAGTGCAGCATGGGCATCCTGACCAGGTTGGTCAGCAACAAGGGCCAGTACTACCCCAAGAGACTATCCAAGAAGAAGTGATAGTGGAGCCAGCAGCTGGACCACAGTATTCGGAGGTTCCAACGCCGCCAATAGTTCCACCTACCCCTGTGAAAGTGGACACACCGGCCCTTCTGGAGATCATGAGAGAGATGATGGCTACTCAGCAACATCAGATGTTAGCCCAGTAGCGCATGCACGCTCAGTTGCAGGAGCAGAACGTACTACTCAAGCAAGGGTTGCATACGGCTTTGGAGAGAGGGACGAGGCCAGATTCTGGAGCATCAACCAAATTTTGTAAGTTCAACCCCCGCCGTTTCGAGGGCACGAAAGATGCCATCTTAGCAGATGCATGGCTTAAGGACATTGAGACTATTTTGACAGCAGCTAAGATACCGGCAGAAGAACGTGTGGATCAAGTGAGGTTGTTACTTCAGGATCTCGCACATAATTGGTAGGAATTAGAGGAAGTAGGCATCAGACGTCCTGTTGCTTGGGACGATTTTACTGCAAGATTCAAGACGAAGTACTATGGAATTGTGGCACAGTTTGAGCTACAACAGAAGTTTATCAACCTCAAGCAGGCCGGCAAGACGGTAGATGCTTATGCAGCGGAATTTTGCAGATTGAGTAGGTTCGCCCCAGAGATGGTAGCAACAGAGATCCAGAGGGTTATGAGGTTCCAACAAGGGTTTCATCTTGAACTCTTACAATTGATAGAGGGACACAATTATCAGACTTTCGATGAAGAATTGACGGCAACCCGGAGGCATGAGATCACTATTCAGAGGATCACGGTAAGGACTGGAGGTCAGAAGAGACCCCACAGTCATAATGAAGGAGGAGGGGGAGTAGCACCCCGAACAACACCACCATCGCTTGGCATTCGCATTCACGATGTGGCAATATGAGGGCCAGCACCACTACCAAGGCAGCAGCAACAACATCAGAAGAAGAACCAGCAACCCTCAGTGGGCTGTACTTATTGTGGGAAGGTAGGGCACACTAAGATGTGTGTCGGACATTGAACGGAAAGTGTTTGATATGTGGAAGTCCAGATCATCGGGTTACCACCTGTCCCATGAATTCGAGATCAGGAGGACCAGTACAGCAATTTCCTGCTCTGCCAGTACCACGGGCAGGCCAGTATCGAGGACCAGCGGTGGCAGTGAGACCGTTGGCACAGCGTCCATTCATGACACAGGCTCAGATGTTTTGGCAGTAGGGGCCGCTGATGCAGCAACAACATAGACCGTCCCAGCATCACCAAGGCAGGGGCCAGCAGCAGCACCAGACTAGGCCGCAGCATGGGAACCAATAAGGAGGTTAAGGGCAGGCATTTACTCTATTCTTGGAAGAGGCATTAGCATCGGAAGATGTTGTGGCATGTAACATTCTCGTCGCCTCATATCCTGCAGTAGCATTGTTTGATTCGGGAGCATCACACTCATTTATATCTGCACAATTTGTGACACGGCTAGGAATGGAGTTCGAGGTATTGCCAGGGAGGTTGAATATACTCACTGGTAATGGACTCGTAGGAGTTAGTAGAGTTATTCTAGCATGTAGCATTGTAGTTTGCGGGCATTCCTTACCCGCCGGTTGATTGAATTTTATGTTGGAAATTTTGACGTTATCTTAGGCATGGACTGGCTGAAAGACTGTCATGCGACAATAGATTATCGTAGAGGGAGTGTATCTTTTGATATTCCAGGCATGAAGTGGTTCACCTTAGTCAGATCAGTGGCAACTCAACAAGAGCAGGGAGTAGTAACGGCAATGGGGGAAGTTCCAGTTCCGAAGGTAGTTAAAGAGTTTCTAGACGTATTTCCTGAAGAACTTTCCGGTCTACCACCGGTTAGAGATATTGAGTTCATCATAGAATTGGTACCTGGAACTAATCCAATATCAGATCGAGTTTACAGGATGACGAATTCAGAGCAGGCCAAGGTATATCAGCACCTAGAGGAACTGAAGGAGAAGAAGTTCATCCAAGCTAGCATATCACCATGGCAGCACCAGTGGTACTTGTGGGAAAGAAGGATGGGTCATCCAGATTGTGTATTGACTACAGGATGCTTAACGCGGCAACGGTAAAGAACAAGTACCCATTATCCAGGATCGATGACTTGTTTGATCAGTTGAGCAGAGCTAGAGTTTTCTCTAAGATAGATCTTCGTTCAGGTATCATCAAGTGAGGGTTCCAAAGGAGGATATTCCCAAGACAGCGTTCAGGTCGAAGTATGGACATTATGAATTATTGGTAATGCCGTTTGGTTTGACCAATGCTCCAGCAATATTTATGTATTTGATGAACCGTATCTTTATGCCATACCTTGATCAGTTTGTTGTTGTGTTTCTCGACGACATTCTCGTATACTCTGCTAGTGAAGAAGAGCATGAAGACCACCTCCGGAAAGTGTTGCAGGTTCTGAGAGAGAACCAGTTATATGCCAACCTCAGTAAGTGTGAGTTTTGGACAGATCATATTTTATTTTTGGATCACATCATATCAGGAGCTGAGTAGTAGTAGATCCCAAGAAGGTAGAAGCTAGAGAGTTGGCCAATACCCAAGACCGTAGCTGATGTGCGAAGTTTCTTGGGATTGGCCGGATATTACAGAAGGTTCGTATCAGATTTTGTAAGGCTTTCAGCACCCATGACCCGTTTGACACGGAAGGACGTGCCATTCGTCTGGTCGGCAGAATGCCAGACATTATTTGAGACTTTGAAGCAGAAGTTGATATCAGCGCCTATTCTTACATTGCCAGTTGGACCCGGAGGTTTTACAGTATTATGATGCGTCATGAAAATGACTTGGGTGCGTCCTCATACAGCATAGAAAGGTGATAGCATATCATCTAGACAACTTAAGGACCACGAGAAGAATTATCCAACTCATGTCTTGGAGTTGGCAGCAGTAGTATTCGCTTTGAAGCTATGGAGGCATTACTTATATGGTGATCGAGTGGACATGTACACAGACCACAAAAGTCTGAAGTACATTTTTACTCAGAAGGAATTAAACATGAGACAGAGAAGATGGTTATAATTGATCAAGGATTATGACGTAGAGCTTCAGTATCATCCAGGCAAGACTAATATGGTAGCAGACGCTCTCAGCAGGAGAGGCGGCGTATTTATGTTGACAACACAGAAGCATATCTTAGAAGACCTTCAGAAGATGGGCATCAAAATTGTACTTCCTAGTGATGTGGGAATTCTGGCAAGTCTACAAGTTCAATCTGACTTAGTAGACAGGATCAAGACAGCTCAGGCACAGGACCTAAGGATTCAGAAGCTTAGGACAGAATGTGAGTCAGGGCTCAGAAAGGAGATGCAAATCCATAAAGATGGTATACTTAGGTTTGGATCAAGTCTATGTGTGCCTAGTGGAGATATCAGACAGGAGGTTATGACAGAAGCTCATAGTTCTCAGTATTCTATACACCCTGGAAGGACCAAGATGTACCAAGATATCAAGCAACACTTCTGGTAGAACGGGATGAAGATGGAGAAAGCTAGATTCGTTTTCCGTTGGTTGATATGTCAGCAAGTGAAGGCAGAATAGCAGAGGCCAGCTGGATTATTGCAACCGCTTTCTATCCCGGAATGGAAGTGGAAGTATATTACAATGGACTTTGTGACCGGTTTACCGAGATTGCCAAGTGGTAAAGATGCTATTTGGGGGATAGTAGATCGGCTTACAAAGGTAGCACACTTTCTTCCTTTCAGAGTAGGGCATTCTACAGAAAAGTTGGCAGAGTTGTATATGCAACAGATAGTCAGACAACATGGAGTCCCTGTCAGTATTGTGTCAGTCATAGATACCCATTTTATATTATATTTCTGGAAGAGTTTACATCATAGTTTGGGTACTAAGTTAAGATTTTGTATGGCTTACCATCCACAGACGGACGTGCAATCAGAAAGGACAATTCAGACCTTAAAAGGTATGTTGCGAGCTTGTACCCTATATTTTGAAGGATCTTGGGAGAGCCACCTACACCTAGTCGAGTTCTCATACAACAAAAATTATCAAGCCAGTATCCAGATGGCACCATTTGAAGCTCTATATGGTAAGAAGTGTAGGTCGCCACTAGCATGGAAAGATATTGGGAAGAGGAAGATGCTAGGCCCAGAAATGATTGTTTAGACAGTTGAAGTGGTTAAGGGAATTAGAGAGCGACTTCGTGTTGCGTAAGATCGGCATCGTCATTGGGCGGACCAGCATCGTAGGCCTCTAGAGTTTTCTGTTGGGGACAATGTATTCTTGCGGATCTCATCTACTCGTGGGGTCATTAGATTTGACGTTCGCGGGAAGTTGAGTCCGCGGTACGTGGGCCCATTTGCTATCCTTGATAGGATAGGTGACGTTGCTTATCGTTTATCCCTTCCACCTTCGCTATAGGAGGTGCATGACGTATTTCATGTATCTCAGTTTCGTAGGTATGTATCGGACCCAAGCCATATCCTCGACCATTCTGAACTGGTTGTTGGTACCAACCTGTCTTACGGGAACAGCCTGTGTCCATTTTGGACCGAAGAGAGAGATACTCAAGAACCAAACAATTAGCCTTGTTCGAGTTTCTTGGGGTCATTATTCTTTAGGGGAGTCAACATGGAAACGTGAGGATGATATCCGATCACGGTATCCGCACCTGTTTGACTCACAAGGTATCTCTCTTTCTGTATACCTTGATTGTCTTAGCTTCTCATGCTTGTCACTTTATGAGTAGAATTGCTTGATGTCGTAGAATATTCAACATGGATATGTTACTTACTGTTGGCATTGTAGAATGATTGCTTACTCAAATTGCTTATACTTAGATTAGTTTAGCTCCGATGTTTCTATCCTGCTTGGATTTGAAATTCCGAGGACAAAATTTTTCTAAGGAGGGTAGAGATGTCACTTCCCGTTCCCAGAATACGTATTTTAATACATATACTGCTAAAATGTATTTATTTAATATTTATCTATTGTTCTGTATTTAAATTCCTTTAATTTCACGCTGATTATTTTCTGCATTTTATTTCTGCTTTGCTTTTTGGTTCGACCTGAGTTGATTTATTTTTCGGGTTTGGGTGGTTCAATATGAACCCACCTACCACCCTTTCATTTAAAATCCCAAAACCCTTCTCTCTCTTCATTTACTCCTTCTCCATTACTCTTCTTCTTCATCCTCCATAAACTCTCTCCACCTACCAGCCGCATAGGCAAGTGCCAACTTGCTTCATGATGGAACCCCAGTATTATTGTTCCATCATCTTCCTTACTTGATCTTAAGTCTCTTTAGTATTAGTATTCAATTTCCATGGCTCATTTCATGTAGATCTAAGTTTAATACATTTTCGGGTTTCTTAGGTTTTGATCTAGTAAACTTTGTTATTTCCAAGTTTTAATGGTTCCATGTTGTAGAAAATTTCGTTCTACCCTATTTTGACCTATGGAAGTCCAGATTTGGGTTTGTAATGAAGGATTTAGAGAGCTTGGAAACAAAGCCTTCCATGGTTATGTTCTTGGAAGTGGAGAAGAAGAACAGTACTTGACCGCATGAGTTTTCATGCGGCAAGTCTCTCTTGGCCGCATGAGCGTTGTTATTTTCAGCCGCATGGGCTTGGTCGACTGCTCGCCGCATAAGGATCAGTCTCCGAGCCGCATGGAGCTCTTGCCGCATGAGACTCTTCTTTTTCAGTCGCATAAGCCCATGTGATTCTCAGCCGCATGAGCTTCTGACATCCTAGCTGCATAAGGACCCGAGTCCTATCTGGCCGCATATGAGTTAACTTTAGCCGCATGAGACTCTTCTTTCTCAGCCGCATGAGTTCATTATTTCCCAGCCGTATGAGTTCATTATTTCTCAGCCGCATGAGTTCATTTGGTTCTCAGCCGCATGAGTTCATTATTTCTCAGCCGCATGAGTTCATTATTTTCCAGCCGCATGAGTTCATTATTTCTTAGCCGCATGAGTTCATTATTTCTTAGCCGCATGAGTTTATTATTTTTTCAACCGCATAGGCTGTTTTCCTTTGGCCGCATGGCCCATTGCCGCATGAACTCTAGCCTATAATGCCTTTTTACTGATTATTATCATTCATTGACATTGATTGTGACCTTGACTAATAATTGATCATGCGTTCCTAGTTGGAGCTAAGAGACTGGCTAGTCGTCTTATTGAATTGAAAAGAGACACGTTCATATTAACTATGAACTATTGTAATCGACTGGCTGATCCCGAATATTGGCATACAGGCACGTGCAGGCTTCAATTTATTTATTTCCTGAAAAAGTAGCATGTTGACTTTATGGTCAAGGTATGATTATTCCGTGGTTAGTTTTGATTGTCGCATTACGCTATGTAAGACCTACAACCTAACCGCACGAGTATCGTTGTAGAGTTGTGCATACCGTATCCCGTACGAAAGTACTCATTCTGAATAACTATGATCCACGGCATGTGATTTCACTTAACATAGAGGCTACTAAGCTAAATAAATAATGATTGTATGGAGAGAATGGATTCTCGAGTTCTTACATGACAGCCCTCTTTGGGACTATTAGTACCCGACAGGCCGGCTGGTTCCCACAGATACTACAAATCTGTCACACGGGCAGGGAGTGGTATCTGCTTGTATTATTTATTGTATATTGATGACGGACGTCCCGCTGGGACTCGTCTAATTCATGATTGGCGCAATTGATTGATTGGGTAGACTAGCCTTGCTTGCTCATAGTAAGAATTGAGGAATCCTTATTACATAATTACAAGATAACTTAGAACTTACAGTAGCAAGCCGTAGTAGTTGAATGGCCGTTTAAATTGATTTGTTTGTGCACTGTACATACTCTGTTAACTAACTGAGATGATCAGAATATCAGGACATAACGGGCCAATTTCTGTCCCTTGTTTGGTTGGGAGGTCGGTTCGAAGTGTCGTGATGTTATGTAAATCCTAGTAGCTAGCAGAGATCTATTTACCATATTTATTCTTATTACTGGTTCTAATTTCTCATATCGTGCTCCCTTGCGGTACTTGGTATTAGAGGTCTAACCTCTCTGGTTTTGCATGGCCAGATTTAGAGTCGGTTCCCGAGGACTCAGCTTACTTCCACCTCCAAGATGGTCAATACTAGAGGAATGATCGTAGGAGGACTCGAGTGGGTTCCTTACTTCCCGCTCATTTTGTTATTTACTTTATACTTGCCGTCTGGCACCGAGATGTTAGTCGGATTGTCTTGTAATTACTTTTGCATAATTGTAACTAAAGTCAGGCTGCAGCTGATAAGCAATTGTGTATACTTTGCTACATCATCTGGCTATGTTTTGTAAGGCCAGACATCAAGAACATTTTGACTGAGCGTTTGTGATGCCTTACTGCTTTATCTTACATGTTCTCTATTTCTATTTCTTGTTTGAATGATTGAGACAGATGTGAAGTGACCATAGTGAGACTTTCATGTAGTATGCTGTCAACCCCTTGACCAAATTTTCTTTTTTTATTATTTATTATTTTTATTGTTAAGTTGAAATTCTTTAATCTCATTTAGTGTTATGTCTTGCAATAAAGGACCAAAGGATAATATAAGTATTGACATGGCCCATTATAAAAAGGGTTCATTAAGAGAAGGGGGAGTTGTATATTTTGATAGTAGATGACTAATATGCTAAAACAACTAGTCGTTCCTTAAGGATCTTGGTCGAAACAGGGGATTAATTGATCTCCAATTTAAATCAAACAGGGAAGATCAAAACCAAATCTGATTTGAATTCAGATTCTTGCTATCCATTCACATAATTCTTATATATGTACAAGAGGAAGCAACCGACTTTTTCCCCACAGGAAGAAATCCTAAAAGTCATTGCGTCCCTTCCCAAGTTCGAGTTCGAAGAATCCATCATCAAGCACTGCTGTTGAACAGGAACTTTCGAATACCCAGAGAACAAGTAAGTTTTCAGTTGTGTACTCAAAACCTACAAATTCCTGATCCTTGGTGAAGATTTTATTGTTCAACGAAATGTAAACAGTTGTGTTAAATTCTAGGGGAACTAGATTAATCCAAGAATCTAGGAAATATTGGGTCGATAATAGGTTGAGACCACAATTCGACCTTGGAATCAGTTGGTGTGTTGCTCCAGATTCAAGGTTGAGCATCATGTTGATGCTGCTATCGTATCTAATTTTGGGTGCCAACTGATACTTGGAAATCTTTGGTATCCGACTGATACTCAAGAATTTCCTCTGCGGTATACTGGACATCAGATGAATGCTGGGATGATACATGAGTGTCTGATAACCAATTACCCATCCATGTTAAATCTTTGATATCAGGTAGGTGCCTATCGTAACCTATCCGATCTTAAGATCAGTCGATATCTGATTTTATATTTGAAACAAGTTTTGGACCAAGGTACCAGACCCTCGAACAAGGTATCCGACACCTTAGAGTATCAAACGGTTAACTGGTAACGAGTATCAAAGAGACTAGTTGATATTTAGTAACAGGTGACGCATTAGATATCAGGTATCAGACTTGATACTCGGGTATCAGAGTCGAAGAGTATAGCTCAATAATTCAGCATTGTAGCAACCATAACAGTACCATAATGAGGACTAGCAAGGTTTCCATATAAGTATTGGGCTGGCCTTATTCATATAAAGGAGAGTAGTAGACATGAGCCGCATTGTTTTTCCGAACCCTCCCTGATCCTTATTTCTTTACTTGCATCTGTAGCTTCATCGAGTAACTATGAGTTTGGCTGGACACGTAATTTAGATTGCTGTTTCCCTTAAGAACATTGTTTTCTCTAGCTAAAGGATTTTCCAGTATTGATGTTGATTTGAGCAGTGTTATTGACATATTATAAGGTCAAGCCTTGTCCTCGTTTGGCGTGATAACAAGGCTTGGTGCTCATGTCCTGGAGGATGGGTTCGAATCACAGTAAAGGTCGACCAAATGCTTGAGACCAACCAGGAGATACCCATTGATGAAGCTTACTAGAATCGAAGTTATAATTGGTAATCTATGGTTACCTATAAATAATAAGAGGACTTTAAATTTTCGAAACCAAAGGGGCAGAAACACTAGGATGTATCGGTGAACAAGGAAGGTTTCCTAGTATGGTCTAGGCAATAATAATAGAACACCTGTCACAGGATATATCCTGAGTAGGTAGGGACTGCAGGATATAAGAGTCATTCCATATCAATATTAGACATTAGCAGTAGTAGGATATGCCCACAACAAGAGTTGGAGTCGACTGCAAACAAGAAATGGTTTTTAAGTGTCAACCGAGAATCAACCAAGCATTTGGATACACTGGCAACCTAAGTCGAGAACCAGGATGAAAGTACAAGCCTATAGAGGAGAGTATCTAGGCTGTGTTTACAGGATTAGGTGCAACAGTAGAAAACTACTACAGCAACAGAGTCCTAACATGGGGTGTCAAAAGCAATAACACAGGTATGGTGGTAACTTAGTTAAATCCTACTTATATGGCATATATATAGAAACCTATTAGGAAAGGGAATGGTTGAGATCCATTCCTGATCAGTAATGTGGTTTTGGTTAAGTAATTGTTCTGATATGTATTCTGCCATTTGTGTCTGTGACTTGGAATATGTAATGGTGGTTAGTAGATGGCACATGTGTTAGAGATGCAAGGGTCGTTCTGATTTCCAAATTGAACCTTGTACTGGAGTTTTACTGACCTGGAGCTTAAATGATTTCAGTGAATAGGTCAAAAGCCTTAATGTGGTTGAGGCTGAATTTCAGGGAAATACTAGGGCAGTTTGCTTGGTAGGATATAGTAGGATTAAACAATAAGTCACCTTGAGTATAGTGTTAGCAGGTTTCAATAGTTACCAGATAAGGGTACATGACCCTGGAGTACTAAGTCTATAGGGACACTTCACTTATAGGTTCACAAGGTGACATGAAAGAAGGATAGAGTGGCAGGTAGGCAAGTGAACATAGGAAAATCTGTCAACCAAAGGGGAATAATGATAAATAGTAAAGGCAACTTAGTTAATTTGAGTTTCATCACCCAGTCTAATTAGATAGTGTAGACTTGTGCTATTTCTTCATCTTTAACACTGTAATTCATTAAATAGGTTCTTTGGATCTCGATTTGGACACTGACCAGTGCCAGCAGCTCAGGACCACAGGCAAGTATACCTTTCCTTTCTACACAGCTTTATTTACATGCACTGTCTTTATTTATTATTCAGTTTTTCTCATATTATTGATATGTATCTTTCATATTCTGTTCGTATATTGGTATCATTGATTTGTAGACCATGTTCACAGTTTGCCTTGTGTCTTATTGGTCGTGCCTTGATTGAGTTGTGCCTCATTGTCTCGAAATCGTAAAGCTAGCCTGCGAGTCCACCTTAGGGACGAGGGTTAGTATTTATCTGTGTCTTAAGCTAACCTGCGAGTCCACATTAGGGACAAGGGTTAGTAGATAGGGTTTAGGCCTGCGAGTCTACGCTCGGGGCGAGGGTGATGCTAGCCTGCGAGTCCACACTAGGGGCGAGGGTTAGTAGTATATGTTTCACACCTGCGAGTCCACACTAGGGGCGAAGGTGATGCTAGCCTGCGAGTCCAAACTAGGGACGAGGGTTAGTAGTATATCTTTCACACCTGCGAGTCCACACTAGGGGCGAGTGTGATGCTAGCCTGCGAGTCCACACTAGGGACGAGGGTAGTAGTATATGTTTCATACCTGCGAGTCCACACTAGGGAAGAGGGTGAGGCTAGCCTGCGAGTCCACACTAGGGACGAGGGTTAGTAGTTCAAACCTGCGAGTCCACGCTAGGGAGGGTTTGAGTATTCGATTTGGTTATCCGTCTTGACATGAGTTTCTAGTCCTTGTTCAGCAAGATTCGTGCTTTATTCATTGTTCAGTTTTACTTGTTTAATCTGTATTTTCCTCCATGCATAATAAACTGTTAGAAAGGCTCGTTTTTATGTATCTTGCTAGTCCTCTGAGGACCTGATGATCTCTTCAGGTTAGCCGAGTTTGAGCCAGGAGCAGTCGAGTGGATTTGAGTTAGCCTCAGAGCGCAGTGCTTGCAGTTGAGGTGGTCTAGATTAGCAGTTTTATCCAGTTAGTTACTTCATGTATTACTCTATTTCTTCCGTCTATTAGTAGTGGATTTGTGTCCACCGGACGTGACATTGATATTCAGTTTATTCATTATTATTCAGTTTCATGTCTTTTCATTGATCTTGACTGTGACTCGATTATTTCTGTGGATGAGATGTAGTTACCACTGTTTCTAGATTGTCGTGACTTGTATTTAGACAGCGTACTACCGCCGACACTGCGGCGTAGGCTGGGCTTGGACACGCTTCGTATCTGAAAAGCGGGTGCGGGTCATGACAAGTTTTTTTGGTGGCCCATACAGGTCTACGTTTATCACTTCGGTTACGTCACTATACCGTCGTGAGCCTGCGAATAGGATTAGACACTTAGGATCTCATCCACATGTCTTGACTCTTGTTGCTCCTTAATCCTTGATTTCATTGAATCCTTGATTTGCATCCTGCTTAAAATTCTCTTCAACAACTAAAGTGTTTGCTCTTGTTACAGTTAATATGAACTCTCAAGATAGGAACGCTGTATTGAACACTCCACCGACTACAGGAGGCTTTTTTACGTACATGACCCCGCCAACACAAGGAGGCCAGCTCACTCACATGGGCAATCAGCCGCAGTTCTCGAGATTCCGCAGAGACGACATTTTGCTACCTCCACAGTTTCCTCCACAGACTCCACCACCAGCACCCGGTCTTCCACCAGCATCTGTTCTACCACCAGCACAGGCCCTGCATCCAGCATGTGTTCCACATCCAGTACCAGCCATGCACCCCGCACCAGTGATGTATCAAGCTTTTCCCATGCACCCACCGTCGATGATGTATCCAGCCTCGACGATGTATCCAGCATGTTCTGCCTCCGCCACCGGCACTGGACAATGCCACACTACTCGGGATCATCCAGCAGCAGGCCAACATGTTTTACGACACTTTGAGAGAGGTTCTTCAGATTCGAGATGCTCCGCGACAGCGTCCGGGGAATCCCAAGCACTTCATGGACTTTAGGCCCATGCCGTTCTATGGGACAGAGAGGATCGTCTACGCTGACGATTGGCTGGAGAACGTGGAGAGGTATCTGAAGATGGCCCGAGTCCCAGAAGATCTGAAGATCGAGTCAGTCAGTGGACAACTTTTCAACATCGCGCGGACGTGGTACCAAGGCGAACCCTAATTTTCTGCTCCAGACGTGACTTGGGAGGAGTTCAAGCGACTGTTCAAGAGGAAATTCTATCCATACGTAGCACGAGAAGCGTTGGTGAGTCAGTTCAAGCACTTAGAGCAGGGCAACCACACCGTCGACGAGTATACATCAGAGTTTTCTCGCCTTAGCTGTTTTGCGGAGAACTTGGTCAGCACCCGAAGACAAGGTGCGACGATTCAGGAAAGGACTATCTCACGAGATTCGCCTAGCCATTGCCCCCAGTCGAGCCGCCACTTATGAGGAGATTCTAGAGGTCGCCCGAGCTGTAGAAAGAACTGAGTCACAAGCCGAAGAGGAATCGAGACGCACTCGGAGGAGGCAGCGACCAAGCAGCACAGGCAAAATGTCCCAACATTTCAGGGAAGGCACCATCGCAGCAGCATCAGCAGCAACCACAAACACCGCCCACGCCAAGTCCAAGACATTCCCATCTGCCAGCATTGCTCGAAGAAAGGTCACACTCAAGAAAATTGTCGCAGCAGATTAGGGTTGTGTTGGACTTGTGGATCCAACCAACACTTGTCTCACAATTGTCCGAAGAAGAACGCAAGTGCCCACCACTACCAACCGCGGGAGGAGGGCGATTCTTTGCCATGATCGCGGAAGATGCGGAGACACCACAAGGAGCAGCTGGTGGAAACTTTCAGTAGAAATTTGCAGTAGTAGTATAGATAGATCTATGTTTTAAATTGAATTGTTTAAATTGAATTTCTTTACAGCTGGTTGTACTAGACTATTCATTCGAGTAGATCATGGCTCCTTAAATTTCGAGGACGAAATTTGTTTAAGGGGAGTAGAGTTGTCAACCCCTTGACCAAATTTTCTTTTTTTTATTATTAAGTTGAAATTCTTTAATCTCATTTAGTGTTATGTCTTGCAATAAAGGACCAAAGGATAATATAAGTATTGACATGGCCCATTATAAAAAGGGTTCATTAAGAGAAGGGGGAGTTGTATATTTTGATAGCAGATGACTAATATGGTATTGATAGGGACCTTAGTGCATAATCCTAAAACACTAGTCGTTCCTTAAGGATCTTGGTCGAAACAGGGGATTATTTGACCTCCAATTTAAATCAAACAGGGAAGATCAAAACCAAATCTGATTTGAATTCAGATTCTTGCTATCCATTCACATGATTCTTATATATGTACAAGAGGAAGCAGCCGACTTTTTCCCCACAGGAAGAAACCCTAAAAGTCATTGCGTCCCTTCCCAAGTTCGAGTTCGAAGAATCCATCATCAAGCACTGCTGTTGAACAGGAACTTTTGAATACCCAAAGAACAAGTAAGTTTTCAGTTGTGTACTCAAAACCTTCAAATTCCTGATCCTTGGTGTAGATTTTATTGTTCAACAAAATGTAAACAATTGTGTTAAATTCTAGGGGAACTAGATTAATCCAAGAATCTGGGAAATGTTGGGTCGATAATAGGTTGAGACCACAATTCGACCTTGGAATCAGTTGGTGTGTTGCTCCAGATTCAAGGTTGAGCATCATGTTGATGTTGCTATCGTATCTAATTTTGGGTGCCAACTGATACTTGGAAATCTTTGGTATCAGGCTGATACTCAAGAATTTCCTCTGCGGTATACTGGACATCAGATAAATGCTGGGATGATACATGAGTGTCTGATAACCAATTACCCATCCATGTTAAATCTTTGATATCAGGTAGGTGCCTATCGTAACCTATCCGATCTTAAGATTAGTCGATATCTGATTTTATATTTGAAACAAGTTTTGGACCAAGGTACCAGACCCTCGAACAGGGTATCCGACACCTTAGAGTATCAAACGGTTAACTGGTAACGAGTATCAAAGAGACTAGTTGATATTTAGTAACAGTTGACGCATTAGATATCAGGTATCAGACTTGATACTCGGGTATCAGAGTCGAAGAGTATAGCTCAATAATTCAGCATTGTAGCAACCATAACAGTACCATAATGAGGACTAGCAAGGTTTCCATATAAGTATTGGGCTGGCCTTATTCATATAAAGGAGAGTAGTAGACATGAGCCGCATTGTTTTTCCGAACCCTTCCTGATCCTTATTTCTTTACTTGCATCTGTAGCTTCATCGAGTAACTATGAGTTTGGCTGGACACGTAATTTAGATTGCTGTTTCCCTTAAGAACATTATTTTCTCTAGCTAAAGGATTTTCCAGTATTGATGTTGATTTGAGCAGTGTTATTGACATATTATAAGGTCAAGCCTTGTCCTCGTTTGGCGTGATAACAAGGCTTGGTGCTCATGTCCTGGAGGATGGGTTCGAATCACAGTAAAGGTCGACCAAGTGCTTGAGACCAACCAGGAGATACCCATTGATGAACCTTACTAGAATCGAAGTTATAATTGGTAATCTATGGTTACCTATAAATAATAAGAAGACTTCAACTTTCCGAAACCAAAGGGGCAGAAACACTAGGATGTATCGGTGAACAAGGAAGGTTTCCTAGTATAGTCTAGGTAATAATAATAGAACACCTGTCACAGGATATATCCTAAGTAGGTAGGGACTGCAGGATATAAGAGTCAGTCCATATCAATATTAGACATTAGCAGTAGTAGGATATGCCCACAACAAGAGTTGGAGTCGACTGCAAACAAGAAATAGTTTTTAAGTGTCAACCGAGAATCAACCAAGCATTTGGATACACTGGCAACCTAAGTCGAGAACCAGGATGAAAGTACAAGCCTATAGAGGAGAGTATCTAGGCTGTGTTTACAGGATTAGGTGCAACAGTAGAAAACTACTGCAGCAACAGAGTCCTAACATGGGGTGTCAAAAGCAATAACACAGGTATGGTGGTAACTTAGTTAAATCCTACTTATATGGCATATATATATAGAAACCTATTAGGAAAGGGAATGGTTGAGATCCATTCCTGATCAGTAATGTGGTTTTGGTTAAGTAGTTGTTCTGATATGTATTCTGCCATTTGTGTCTGTGACTTGGAATATGTAATGGTGGTTAGTAGATGGCACATGTGTTAGAGATGCAAGGGTCGTTCTGATTTCCAAATTGAACCTTGTACTGGAGTTTTACTGACCTGGAGCTTAAATGATTTCAGTGAATAGGTCAAAAGCCTTAATGTGGTTGAGGCTGAATTTCAGGGAAATACTAGGGCAGTTTGCGTGGTAGGATATGACTAGTAGGATTAAACAACAAGTCACCTTGAGTATAGTGTTAGCAGGTTTCAATAGTTAACAGATAAGGGTACATGACCCTGGAGTACTAAGTTTATAGGGACACTTCACTTATAGGTTCAAAAGGTGACATGAAAGAAGGATAGCGTGACAGGTAGGCAAGTGAACATAGGAAAATCTGTCAACCAAAGGGGAATAATGATAAATAGTAAAGGCAACTTAGTTAATTTGAGTTTCAACACCCAGTCTAATTATATAGTGTAGACTTGTGCTATTTCTTCATCTTTAACACTGTAATTCATTAAATAGGTTCTTCGGATCTCGATTTGGACACTGACCAGTGCCAGCAGCTCAGGACCACAGGCAAGTATACCTTTCCTTTCTACACAGCTTTATTTACATGCACTGTCTTTATTTATTATTCAGTTTTTCTCATATTATTGATATGTATCTTTCATATCATGTTCGTATATTGGTATCATTGATTTATAGACCGTGTTCACAGTTATCTTGTGTCTTATTGGTCGTGCCTTGATTGATTCGTGCCTCCTTGTCTCGAAATCGTGAAGCTAGCCTGCGAGTCCACCTTAGGGACGAGGGTTAGTAGTTATCTGTGTCTTAAGCTAACCTGCGAGTCCACATTAGGGACGAGGGTTAGTAGTATAGGGTTTACGCCTGCGAGTCGACGCTAGGGGCGAGGGTGATGCTAGCCTGCGAGTCCACACTAGGGGCGAGGGTTAGTAGTATATGTTTCACACCTTCGAGTCCACACTAGGGGCGAGGGTGATGCTAGCCTGCGAGTCCACACTAGGGACGAGGGTTAGTAGTATATGTTTCACACCTGCGAGTCCATACTAGGGGCGAGGGTGATGCTAGCCTGCGAGTCCACACTAGGGGCGAGGATTAGTAGTATATGTTTCACACCTGCGAGTCCACACTAGGGACGAGGGTGAGACTAGCCTGTGAGTCCACACTAGAGACGAGGGTTAGTTGTTCAAACCTGCGAGTCCACGCTAGGGACGAGGGTTTGAGTATTCGATTTGGTTATCCGTCTTGACATGAGTTCTCTAGTCATTGTTCAGCAGTTCATCTATGTGTAGACAGTGTATAGATTCGTGCTTTATTCATTGTTCAGTTTTACTTGTTTAATCTGTATTTTTCTCCATGCATAATAAAATGTTAGAAAGGCTCATTTTTATGTATCTTGCTAGTCCTCTGAGGACCTGATGATCTCTTCAGGTTAGCCGAGTTTGAGCCAGGAGCAGTCGAGTGGATTTGAGTTTGTATCAGAGCGCAGTGCTTGCAGTTGAGGTGGTCTAGATTAGCAGTTTTATCCAGTTAGTTACTTCATGTATTACTCTATTTCTTCCGTCTATTGGTAGTGGATTTGTGTCCACCGGAAGTGACATTGATATTCAGTTTATTCATTATTATTCAGTTTCATGTCTTTTCATTGATCTTGACTGTGACTCGATTATTTCTGTGGATGAGATGTAGTTACCATGTGTTTCTAGATTGTCGCGACTTGTATTTAGACAGCGTACTACCGCCGACACTGCGGCGTAGGCTGGGCTTGGACACGCTTCGTATCTGAAAAGCGGGTGCGGGTCATGACATATGCACCCCCTTGTCTTTTAGACAGCATTGATATTATTATACGGTATTCATCTACCCGTAATACGTAGCTGGCTGAGTCTTTCCCCCGCTCTCCAGTACTCTGGTTCTGGGGCGTGACACAGGCCATTAATTCTTGTCATGTAATGCTAGCCGTCGCAACAGCATATCGAGGTATATCATGTCAGGTTTACTTATCAAGAGTGTGCCACGATGGGCCACTATCATGTCATGTTACTTGTCAAGAGTGTACCACTACGGGTCACTATCGTGTTCATGGAACATGTGCAGAATTTATATGGTACAAGCATTCTATCAAGGGACCCCGGTTACACAGAGGGTCATGTAACATGAGCATAAAATAACAACCCAACATAAAAAAGGGTGCAAGAGCTATGTTAAAAAAGCCATGCAGTAAGGAAGGGGGTCTCATGCGGCTCGGGGAACAAGCTCAGGCGGCTCGAGGAACCAACACCATGCGGCTGAGGGGAGTGGAAACGAGCTCATGCAGTAAGGTCAATCTAAGCCATGCAGCAATGGGAAAGCAGTACCATGCGGCTAAGGGGAAAGAGCTCATGCGGCAAGGGAGAACGGGCCTATGCGGCAAGGGAGGGGACAGGGGCATGCGGCTCGGCTTATGCGGCACGGGCCAACCAGAGCCATGTGGCTCGATCAATCAGTGCCATGCGGCTAAGGAGAGATGGGCTCATACGGTGATGGGGATTAGGTTCATACGGCCAGGAAGAATGATTTCATGCGCTCTGGAAGGGACGGGCGTATGCGGCCAGCACTGCCAAGAGCCATGCGGCTCGAGGAGAACAGGGTTATGCGACAAGGTGGATGAAGGTCATGCGGCAATAGATGAGAATTTCATACGACAATGGAGAAAATGGCATATGCGGCAGTAGGGGAACAAGCTCATGCGGCTCGGGGGAAAATAGGTTCATGCGGCTAAAAGTCGAGCATAGCCATGCGGCTGAAGTCAACTCAAGCCATGCGACTGAGGCTGCATGAAGACTTGAAATGTCTATGCGGCCACAGGGGACTTGCCGCATGAAAAATCCATGCAGTCAAGCACTGTTCTTCTTCTCCAACTTTTCCGAGAAGAAGAACCATGAAAGCCATGGCTTCCAAGCTTCAATAATCCTTCATCTAGGGTCAGAATTCGGACTTACATAGGTCAAAATGGGGCAAAAAGAAATTCTCTACAACATAGAACCATCAAAACTTGAGAATAACAAGGTTTAATAGATCAAAACCCAAGAAATCCGAAAATGCAACAAGCTTAGATCTACATGAAATGAGCCATGAAAATTAAAAATGCTAAGTACTAAAGTGTCTTAGAATCTCGTGAGGAAGAAAATGGAACAATAAAATCTGAGTTCCTCCATGAAGCAAGTTGCACTTGCCTAAGCCTCTCTGGTAGGTGAAGAGAGTTAATGGAGGAAGAAGAAGAGTTATGAGGATTAATGGAAGAGAGAGAGAGAGGTTAGGTGGCTTATAATGAAAGAGAGTGGGTGGGGTTGGTCCACATGCAACAAAACCGAACCAAGCCGAACCAAGCAAACCGAACCGAGCCAAGCAAAATGAAATGCCAAAATAAACCATGCAATATGAGTCAAAATACGTACACGTATACCAAATACGTAATACGAACTACGGGCATTATAACTCTACCCACCTTAAAAGAATTCCGTCCTCAGAATTTAATCAAGAGGCTAGAGAGGCAAGAACAAGCTATACTAATCACAAGTACATGAAACAATATCGAACAATGTACTCATATACCAGGTAAACCGAAAATGACATCTCATGACGAGATTCACGTATACTAGTCCGTGTATCCTCGTGTCGAGAATAAAGTATAATACTACAAATGAATCAGATATAGTAGATATCAAAGCAATGAAAACTATTAGAGAATGTACTTGCATGTTGTCCTGAGGTGAGAAAATCGAACTACAAACCACTCAAAGAGCCACAAACGGTCAACTCGCACAATAATCTTTTGATGCTGAAACAGACATTACCAACGTTCTCAAAATGGCCAAATTAGCTAGAAACGCCTACCCATAAGTTCAATTCTGGACACAGGGGCAAAACGGTAATTTCGGATCAAAATGGTGTCGTCGTTGGACCCACTTTGCACCGAAAAATGTGCCAGAACCTAAAGTCTCTAAAGTCATCAAACTACATATCTACATGTCCAGTTTGACTAGACAATCCCAACCGTATGTCTAAAGTTGGATTCCGGTGGGCCGTGCACAAATTCGCCCGTTGGATCGGGTCGATGGCCCACCAAAATAGCGTTCTGATTGACCTTCTCAGAATCGGACCAAACTTGGCATACATGACCAAAAAAATGATACGGTCCTGTTGGCGTATGTTTCGTCTCGATATGACGAGCGTGCACAAAGTAATTGACAAATTTACAAAAAGACCGATACGGTGAATTTTGACGGATACGCATCAAATTCGTCGCGCATACGCGACCAATTTGAATTCCGTCAAAGCCCACACGTCCACGAAGTCGATACGCACCTTTCGATACTTTCGGTTCATGGCCATGTCGTCCGGATTGACGGGACGGACGGCGTATCGGAACATTTTTTCTAAAAATTTATTTTTGAAAACAGTTTTTTCTCCAACTTCACCAACCAATAACTTTCTGTACAGTGCATAAAATTTAATTCTACAAAAAGAGTTTTAAAGCCCTATAAGTTGTCTACAAGTCTCTTCAAATCAATTTTGAAAACTCGTAACACGCTGGTCGCAAATCGGCCACAAAGTTGGGGTTTCGGGACAGTTTCTAACGTCCAATAATCAAGTTTTTCTCGATTTTGGAACTCGTTTTTCGTCGCACATGATGCGAATCGGCACGAACTATTTGAAGAAAATTAAAGGTGTATATGTTGGGATCATACCTGACAAAGTGGTTCGTAAAACGACTGAGCGAGGAAGGAGAAATCTATTTCCGAAGTTGGCTCTTTACAGTAGTATTGTTGCTGCAAAACTCCGTCCCGCGCGAGTTTGACCGGCGATGGGCGGTCGTTCTTGGCAGGTAGGGCGTCGCGCAGGTAGTCGGGAAGGTCGGGGTCCTGGTGTTGGCGGCTAGGGTTTGGGTTTTGTAAAAAAAATTCTCTCTCTCTAACGAAATATATAAAGGGGGGAAGGTTTTGATTCGGGTTTAAAGAAGGGGGGAGGGGAACTCGGATTTGTTTTGGGGGGCTGCTGCTGTAGGAACTTGTGTGTATTTGTGTTGTTTGCTCAATTTTGACTTTTCAATCTATTTTGACTTTCTTTTTTCCTTTTCTTTATTCTTTCTTTCTTATATACTTAATACTTTATATATCAATACATACATACATACATACATACATACATTTTATTTGCATATGTATTTATTTAATAAATAAAACCCATTAAAAATAGTATTTCTATTTAAAACTATTTTTTTCCTTCTTCATGAATAAATAAAATAAATACCAAACAAATTCTAAAATTATTTCTAAAATTAAAAATAAATATTACGTATCTATATTTGTTTAATATATTAAAAATTTTATAATAAAAACTTATTGAACATATATATATATATATATATATATATATATCTATTCAACAAAATACTTATTTAACTAATAACGTAAAAACACTAATATTAATAATTTAAATAATATTAAAATTATAAAATTATAAAATTATATAAATGACTATATTAGTCCTATTCAGGAAAGTGAGGGTGACAGGCAGAGCGGAAGGAGGGGAGGAGGCGGCAACGGAGCGGTAGGGACAATGATGCGGCGTCCTCGGTCTCGCTGGTGTACCAACTATGCACCCGAGGATTGTCGTCGTCGTAGTTTTTGTTTTTTTATTTTTTTTATTTTTATTCTAAAATTTAAATTTATTTAACTTTTTAATTTTCCATTTTAATTTTTTTTTATTTTAGTTTTCCATTTTCCATTTATTATTATTATTTTTATTATCTATTATCTATTTTCTCTTTTTATTTTTATTGTCTATTTTCTATTTTTATTTTCTATTTTTATTTCCTATTTTTATTTTTTATTTTTTATTTTATTTTATTTTATTTATTTATTTATTTATTTATTTATTTATTTTTTATTTTTATTTTTATTTTTATTTTTATTTTTATTTTTATTTTTTATTTTATATTTTATATTTTATATTTTATATTTATATTTTATTTTCAATTTTCAATTTTCAATTTTCTATATTTTATTTTTTAATTTCTCTTTTTAATTTTTAATTTTCTATTAATTATTAGTTATTTTATTATTTTCTTTTATTTTATTATATTAAATTAAATTATATTTATTTATTAATTAAATTAATTAAATTATTTTATCATGATTTTATTTTCTTTATTTTTATTTCTTTATTTTCTTTATTATTTTATGTTTATTATTTTCTTATTATTATTTTATATTTTATATTTTATATTTTATATTTTCTATTTTCTAATTTATAATTTGTAATTTGTAATTTGTAATTTCTATTTTCTATTTTCTATTTTATTATTTTATTATTTTATTATTTTATTTCTTTTTAAAAATTTAAAAATTAAAATTTTTTTTTTATCTTTTATTAGATCTAGGACTCCGAGTAGCTTGGAAGGAGGAAGAGAAAGAGAAATGTAAAAAGAGATAGAAAGGCAGGAATAGACAATATTTACTATCCAAAGTCCAAACATAAATAAACTTATTTCACCTTTCGCTAAATATAGGGATGTAACAAAATACAAATTACATTACATGATCACAACAGCTAATATGAATAATTCCAGTGAATATATAACATGATTGTACTCCAAACAAAATTTCACTCCGTACGAGATCTCGTGTACGTTTAGAGGTAGAGAACAATTGGTTGGTCCAAAGTATATATTGGGTCATGGATGTCATAACTGACCAGATAGTTCTGCTGTGCTTAGTTGACGAAGATGGGAATGCTGCTGGATTTTTCACTTGAGTATATGGTAAGGCAATAAAACTCCCTTCACACTGCTGAAAAATGTTGTTGGATGACAGAGATATCCTACCGCCAGATGCCATCGTATCGAAACATAACATATTATTTCTTTGTAATTCTTCACAATCGGCATATCGAGGACTTCTACTAGATAACCGATTATTGATTGAAACATGTCATTGGGAAGGTAAGTGAATGATGTACCTGAATCAACCACAATGCTAAAAAAAGTTTGGTCGAGGTACTGAAGTTACGTCCGATCTCGATCCTGCTGAGGGTAATACAGTAGTACGTGTCGTATTCGTCGCAGGATACCGTTAGGGACACGATCGGACCATCAAACACTTTTTCCATGTACAGAGAACCGGCCGCCTGTTCACCGTAATTAGGTAGACAATACGAGAACCCTCTACCAGCCATTTGAGACGTCAGAGACAACGGGCCGCCTCCTAGCCCGACAAGACCACCGGTGGCGCTGTGGAAGGTCGCTTGTCTCTTCCTGGAGCAGCCGAACACTAGTCTCTTCTGGAATGATCCGAAGTGAAATGTCTCCGACGATAACAAGCCAAGGTCCGTATCCAAACGAGTAATCGTAATGGCACGCACTCGGCTGTTGTTGAAGTTTGTCGCATTCCCACGCCGGCAGTGTAGAGCACTCGTCCGCATTGCAAGGGAGGCTAGTGTAGGTAGACGAATTCCATGATTTGTAAATGGCACCAATCTGATTATAGCAGTCCATGCATGGGCTACATTTAAGGTCGCTACTTGTGTTGAGCAAGACAAGTAAATCAACTGAGGATGTTCCTACACTTATCTCAATGAGGTACTCTATGTGTGTTCCTGAGATGACACAAGTACTGAATGTTGCTGTTGACGTCAAACATGAATTGGATAGTGTGACATCAAGCATGATTTGTTAATTATTTTAGTTTTCCATTTATTATTATTATTTTTATTATCTTTTATCTATTTTCTCTTTTCTCTTTTTTATTTTTTATTGTCTATTTTCTATTTTATTTTCTATTTTTTATTTTTTTATTTTTTTTATTTTTTATTTTTTTATTTTTTTATTTTTTTATTTTTTATTTTTTATTTTTTATTTTTTATTTTTTATTTTTTATTTTTTATTTTTTATTTTTTATTTTTTATTTTTTATTTTTTATTTTTTATTTTTTATTTTTTATTTTTTATTTTTTATTTTTATTTTTTAATTTTAATTTTTAATTTTTAATTTTTAATCTTTAATGTTTAATCTTTAATATTTAATCTTTAATTTTAAATTTTAAATTTTAAATTTTATTTTTTAGTTTTTAATTTTTAATTTTTAATTTTAATTTTTATTTTATATTTTATATTTATATTTATATTTATATTTATATTATTATTATTATTATTATTTTTCATTTTTCATTTTTCATTTTTCATTTTTCATTTTTATTTTCCATTTTCTATTTTCTATTTGTATATTTTATTTTTTATTTCTATTTTTTATTAATTTTTTTATTATATTATATTATATTTATTAATTAAATTATTAAATTATGAAATTATGCAATTATGAAATTATTTTATTATGATTTTATTTTGTTTATTTTGTTTATTTTTATTTTTTATTATTTCATTATTTATTATTTTATGTTTATTATTTTATTATTATTATTTTATATTTTATATTTTCTAATTTCTATTTTCTAATTTCTATTTTCTAATTTCTAATTTCTAATTTCTAATTTCTAGTTTCTAGTTTCTATTTTATTATTTTATTATTTTATTTCTTTTTAAAAAAATTTAATTTTTTAATTTTTATATTTTTTAATTTTAAATTTTTTTAATCTTTTATTAGATCTAGGACTCCGAAAAGCTAGAAGGAGGAAGAGAAAGAGAAATGTAAAAAGAGAGAGAAAGGGAGGTGTAGACAACATCCACTATCCAAAGTCCAAACAAAAATAAACTTATTTCACCTTTCGCTAAATATAGGGATGTAACAAAATACAAATTACATTACATGATCACAACAGCTAATATGAATAATTCCAGTGAATATATAACATGATTGTACTCCAAACAAAATTTCACTCCGTACGAGATCTCGTGTACATTCAGAGGTAGAGAACAATTGGTTGGTCCAAAGTATATATTGGGTCATGGATGTCATAACTGACCAGATAGTTCTGCTGTGCTTAGTTGCCGAAGAAGGGGATGCTGCTGGATTTTTCACTTGAGTATATGGTATGGCAATAAAACTCCCTTCATACTACTGAAAAATGTTGTTGGGTGATAGAGATATCCTACCGCCAGATGCCATCGTATTGAAACATAACATATTATTTTTTGTAATTATTCACAATCGACATATCGAGGACTTCTACTAGATAATCGATTATTGATTGAAACATGTCATTGGGAAGGTAAATGAATGACGTACATAAATCAACCACAATGCTAAAAAAATTTGGTCGAGGTACTGAAGTTACGTTCGATCTCGATCCTGCTGAGGGTAATACAGTAGTACGTGTCGTACTCGTCGTACGATACCATTAGAGACACGATCGGACCATCAAACACTTTTCCCATGTACAGAGAACCGGTCGTCTGTTCACCGTAATTAGGTAGATAATACGAGAACCCTCTACCAGCCATTTGAGACGTCAGAGACAACGGGCCGCCTTCTAGCCCGACAAGACCACCGGTGGCATTGTGGAAGGTCGCTTGTCTCTTCCTGGAGCAGCCGAACACTAGTCTCTTCTGGAATGATCCGAAGTGAAATGTCTTCGACGATAACAAGCCAAGGTGTGCGATCCGTCTCCATATGAGTAATCGTAATGGCACGCACTCGACTGTTGCTGAGTTTTGTCGCATTCCCACACAGGCAGTGTAGAGCACTCGTCCGCATTGCAAGGGAGGCTAGTGTAGGTAGACGAATTCCATGATTTGTAAACGGCACCAATCTAATTATAGTAGTCCATGCATGGGCTACATTTGTCACCCCCACTTTTCTGAATAGGGCTAATATAGTCATTTATATTATTTTATTATTATTTAAATAATTAATATTAGTGTTATTATATTATTAGTTAAATAAGTATTTTGTTGATATTGATAAAATATATGTTCAATAAGTTTATTATAAAACTTTTAATATAATTACCTTGATGATTAAAACAATTATATTTTTTTAGATAAATATATGTATATATAATTGAGTTATTTTTAAAGTTTTTAAATATATTTAATAAATATAAGGTACAAATATTTAATTTTATTTATAAATAATTTCAGGATATTTTATATAAATTTTCTATGTATTTATTTCATATATATATATATATATATATATATATATATATATATATATATATATATATATATATATATATATATAAATTAGCTAAGCAAGCAAACAATAAGAAGCAATACACAAAACAACACCAGCTAAAAACCGACCCCTTCAACCAAAACCGAGCCCTTTCTATATATTTCAAGAGAGAGAGGAGGAGTTTTGCAAACCCTAACGCCGTCCCCACACACACGCACAACCCAGCACACCCAGGACCTCGTCGGCGACCAACTGTGCTCCGCCTAGACGCCGGGACGCCGCCTAGACCGGCCGCACATGCGTGAGAAACACACAGCCGCAACAGCAATAGTGGTTGGGAGAGCCATCTTCTCAGCGAGATAACACCGTGCACGCTCAATCGATTTTCGATCCGTTTCTTTCGGTATGATCCTAACCTATATACCTTTAATTTACTTCAAATAGTTTGTGCCGATTCGTCATGTGCGACAAAAAACGAGTTCCAAAATGAAGAAAAACTTGATTTATTGGACGTTAGAAACTGTCCCGAAATTTTAACTTTGTGGCCAATTTGCGACCAGCGTGTTGCTAGTTTTCAAAATCAGTCTAAAGAGACTTGTAGACAACATATAGAAGATCAAAATCCTTCTTGTAGATTTGATTTTTATGTATTATACAGAAAGTTATTGGTTTGTGAAGTTGGAAAAAAAACTGTTTTCAAAACTGAATTTTTTAGAAAAATTGTCCCGATACGCCGTCCGTCCCGTCAATCCGAACGACATGATCGCAAACCAAAAGCATCGAAAGGTGCGTATCGACTTCGCAGATGTGTGGGCTTTGATGGAAGTCAAATTGGTCGCGTGTGTGCAACAAATTTGATGCATATCTGTCTAAATTCAACGTATCGGCATTTTTACAAATTTGTCAATTACTTTGTGCACGTTCGTCATATCGAGACAAAACTTGTGCCAACAGGACCGTATCATTTTTCTGGTTATGTATGCCAAGTTTGGTCCAAATCTGAGAAGGTCGGCCGTAACGCTATTTTGGCGGATCCGCAACCCGATCCAATGGACGAAATTATGCACGGCCCACCGAAATCCAATTTTGGACATACGGTTGGGTTCGTCTCGTCAAACTGGACCTGTAGACATATAGTTTGATAAATTTAGAGGCCGTAGGTTCTGACACATTTTTCGGTGTAAAGTGGATCCAACGGCGAACACTATTTTGACCCAAAATTATCGTTTTACCCATGTGTCCATAATTGGACTTATGCATAGGCGTTTCTTGCTAATTTGACCATTCTGAGAACTTTGGTAATGTCTGTTTCAGCATTAAGAGACTGTTGTGCAAGTTGACCCTTCGTGGCTCATTTGAGTGGTAGTATGGATTCCTCAGCTCAGGACAGCAGGCAAGTACATTATCTGATAGTTTTCTTTGTTTTGATATCTACTATATCCAATTCAGTTGTAGTGTTATACTTGATTCTCGACCCGAGGATACACGGACTAGTATACGTGAATCTCGTCATGAGATGTCATTCCTGGTTTACCTGGTATATGAGTACATTATTCGATATTATTTTCTGTACTTGTATAGACACCGATTTGGGAGTGGGCAGGTCCCCCTGCTCTTTGAATCTCGTGTCATGACGTGTCATGTCTGGATCCATTATACTACTCGGAGATGTGGAGTTATTAGAGGTTATGTGATCATTACCTCTACTTGTTTATTACTTGTGCATAACTCCACCCTCATCACACATAGGGTGTAGCCTGACCTTATACTACTTGTGCATAGCTTTCCATTTTGGCCGGCCTGATCCCTATACTATTATATTATCTGTGCATAGCCGGTCAAATGGAACAGCCTGATCTTGACCCAAGCCGATCACATAACGCTCTAATATCTCATGACACTTTTTTTTATGTTTACATCATACCTCAGATTATTTTTCACTATTTATATTCCAGTTTTATCTTATATCTCCCACATGACATGATATCCAGTTCTCTTGTATTGTTTTACTTTCAGTCTTGATATTTTATCGTGTATTTCATTATAATTATCTCTTATAGTATTTGTCAATTCACATGGAACTGCTGTTGGTGTTTGTACTTGCTCATATCCTGACAGGATAACTCCTGTTATTTTTCAGAGAATTTAGATGCATGCAGATTGTCCGACCTACTACGGGTTTGGCATAGATGGAGCCTACGACCAGGACCAGCCTTTGGACCCGGTGCTCGTAGAGGATGCACCGCCTGTAGTGACTTGGTTTAGCTAGATTTTGTCTGGACTATATTCCAGCTTGATACTTTGAGACTTGTAGTATTTATTTGAGATCTTGTGATGTCTTTAAATTCTGAACTTGTGTTTGTGGCTCCGCACTATTTCAGACTATTTACTTCATCTTTATATTTATCTTTATCATCATGCTTATCTTCCTTAGATTATGTGATTGAGTGGTGATTATATTCCTCCGTACGGAGATGACAGGTTATATTATTGTGTCTTAGATTCTATATATTCTTGATGATCTTTACAGCGTTCTACCGCCAATACTGCGACATAGGCTGGACGTACCCACGTGCTTGTGCCCCTAAATAGGGTGCGGGTCGTGACAACATTTAATGTCGCTACTTGTGTCGAACAAGACAAGGACATCAACTGGGGATGTTCCTACGCTTATCTCAATGAGGTACTCTATGTGTGTTCCTGAGATGACACAAATACTGAATGTTGCTGTTGACGTCAAGCATGAATCGGGTAGTGTGACCGGAAAAAAAAGAAAAAGAAGAAGAAGAAGAAGAAAGAAGAAAGAAGAAAGGAGGAGGAGGAGGTGGTGGTAGAGGCTGCCGAAAAATGCCAATGACGTATGAGTATGAAGAAGAAGCTCCTGATTTTCTGTTTATCAAAGTGATATTTGTAAGTTAGTTTAAGAGGTGCTAGCATGCATGGTGCTCTATTATGAACGAACACATCGATCATTAATACTTCCGTGCATGAGTACTTAAGGTTAGACAAAGATTTAAGGCCTCTAGACAGTGATATATATATATATATATATATATATATATATATATATATATATATTTATATATATATATATATATATATATATATATACACACAACACTGCTACCTGGTCCGCAACCACATGGCACTTCTCCATTGTCAGGTCAATGGCATATGATCCATGCCAACAGGGGGGAGGGCAATGGGAGGGTGCCACGCAGACGGACTGGCCCGTCTGTGGACAAGTTATCATTTTCCATATATATTTTGAAACAAGGTAATTGTGACGAACGCTTCCACCTGTAATCGATTTCCTGACCACTCGGACCGCATGGACCTCTATTAACCACTAGGCTAGAGTACCAACTTTTGTGTGAGCTAGTTGTCGTTGTTGGTGCGTTGTTAGGCTGATTTGTGTAAACAGTCGGTTAGCTCTTACGAGCATACCGACTATCTTTAGGTGTATAGCAGCTAGCATCCGGGGTGGTATGAATGTCGTAGCTCGAGTTAGAACTATCAGTGCGACGATCAGAGACATTGATAACACAGTGAAAAATAGTGGAATTATGGACACTATTAGGGATATTCAGAACACAGTGTCGGGGCTGCTGAGAGGGAGAAAAGGCTGAGAGACCTATTGGTAGTATTAGTGACCCACTACTTACAGACTATACTATCCATGACCAATTTTCTTTATATGCACATTTGTGTTGGTGGTGGCATTTTTTATATTACTTGATTTCAACAATACAATGTACTGTCCATTGACCATTTCTCTATATTTGCAGATTCTTTTTGTTGTTGTTGTTGTTGTTGTTGTTGAACAAGAAAGGAGAAGAATGTGTAGATGTAGAGAAATGGTAAATGGACAGAACGTTGTATTGTTGAAATCAAGTAACAAAAGCAACACCACCAACAGCACAAACAACAACAACAATAACAACAGTAACAATAATTTCTCAATTTTGTTCATTTCAAAATAAACATATTTTAGAGATAAGTCTCTTTATTTTAAATTTATTTTAGAGTCCCTCAATTATCTACTCGATTTAAAAAAAAACTCAAAATTTTAAATCTAACTTATAGATAAATTTCTCAATTTTTTTCACTAATAAATCTTCATAGATAAATCTGTCAATTTTAAATCTATCTTATAGACAAATCTATCAATTTTTAATTAACAAATAATCTAATTCTAATAGTCGTATAGTATAGGACTGCCACAATTTCTGATAGTACTAGAAGTATTGAGGATTGTCAGGAATTATGGCAATCCAGATGCTCTATAGCAAGTCCATATCAGGACTGCCATAATTTCTGCCAGTTCTAGAAGTATTAAGGACTGTCCAAAATTGTGGCAGTTCTGAAATGGACTTGCTGTACAGCACGTCCATTTCAGGACCATCACAATTTCTGACAGTCCAGAAGTCGAAATGACCGAATAAAAAACATATGTTATGGTTTATTTCTATTTTGATAATAGAGTGAAATATACATTTTAGGGTTTGTTTTTATGCTTTGTTTAGTAACATGTGTCTATTAACTGTAATTAAAGTAACAACTTTTCCTAATGTTTCATTGAATGAAGTACACTGTAGACCAATGCTGAAATTTTGGTTTTTTTAATAGATAAAAGAGTTGGATTAGATCATGAAAGATGTTTAACGTACAAGACCTAGATACTATAGGATATTACTCTAATAACACGATATGATACTGACTTCGGCACGATAACTGATAAACTTGCTCTGACAAGTCGTTAGCTTGCCCAACTACCCTTCGTATCAATTATGATTTGAAAAGAAATCAAGAATTAAATGGTAATGATATCTTCCTCCACAAACAAATAAAACATTACTTTTAATTTTTTTTTTTCTTTCTCTACTTTTTGATTATCCAAACAAGTGAAGGAAAAAATTAACTTTACCTTTATTTTACTCAATTTTTCTTTTCTCCTAAAAATTGTTCCCAAACATATACGTACTATTTTTTCCCTCCTCGACAGGGAAAGCGATGTGGAAGAAGTTTGTCATGAAAACTGCTACTCTTTAGAACCCTCCAGTCTTAGCTAGTTGTTGTTGTTGTTGACCCTAGTTTCCTTCGCATTTTCAATTCCGATGCCGTCCAAAGGCTCTTCAAATAATATACAAACCCTAATACTTCCTTCGTCAGAATGTATAAAAATAATCCTTAAAATGTTTGTCATTCTTCCTCACAAACAATGCATGAAAATAAACCTTAAAATGTATATTTCACTCTATTATCAAGATGGAAATAAACCCTGATATATGTTTTCTCATTTGGCCATTTCGACTTTAGGACTTCCAAAAACCGTGGCAGACCAGAAATGGACTTGCTGTACAGAAAGTCCATATCATGACTGTCACAATTCCTGACAGTCCTCAATACTTCTACAACTGCCAGAAATTGTGGTAGTCCTGATATGAATTTGCTATACAGCAAGTCCATTTTAGTACTGTCACAATTTATGACAGCCCAAAAGTCAAAATGGTCCAATGAAAAAACATATGTTATGATTTATTTCCATCTTGATAATAGAGTGAAATATATATTTTAGAATTCATTTTCATGCATTGTTTATGAGGAAGAATGAATAAAAATTTTAGGATTTATTTCTATGCATTCTTTATGAGAAAAGAATTATTAGGATTTGTACGTTATTTGTGAGGAGCCTTTTTTTGTTGTTGTGCCTTTTGTTGTTGTTGTTGTTATTGTCAATATTTAATGTAACTAGGTCAACTAGCATTTTCTTCGGTGGTGGAACATAGGCATTGGGCAGTAGCAAGATCAGACATTGTTGTTGTTGTTGTCATCAACAACAACAAAATTAAAAATAACAACAACAACAATAATGTCCGATCTTGCTACTGTCCAATGCCTATGTTCCACCACCAGAGAAAAAACTAGTTATGAATCATCAACATGATCATGAGGAAGCAGAAAACAACTCCCGGAGTAGAAAGCAGCTCATATATCATTAGGTACTAAAATCAATGAGTAAACAACAACAACAACAACAACAACAACAATTGTTGATTGTTGTTGTTGTTGTTCTAGATACAGCTTACTACAGGATTTTTATTAAAATATGAACTTAAATTCGAGTCTCTTTGTGCAACTAAATCAGACTTTACAACTTGTTGCAGTGGCACATGATTTGAAATTACAACAAAATTTGAAATAGGTTTCGGATTATGTAGTCTCCTCAACTCCATGAAAAAAGGTCTTAGTGCATTTCACAGTTGCTAAAATTTAAATAAACTATATATGCCAAGAAGGCAAACCTCCATGATTTTAGATTTAACGCATAAAACTTGAACGATGAGAATCGAAGGTTTTTTTTGTCACCTGATTGCAATGTCTGATCTTGCTGTTGTCCAATGCCTATGTACCACCACCAGAGAAAACGATAGTTCTGAATCATCAACCTGACCATAAGGAAGCAAAAAGTAGCTCTCAGAGCAGAAAGCAGCTCATATATCATTAGGTACTAAAATTAATGAGTAAACAACAACGATAACAACAAGAAGAATGTGCAGATATAGAGAAATGGTCAATAGACAGTACAATATTTTTTTAAATTAAGTAACAAAAACATCACCACCAGCAGCACAAATGTGCATTTAAAGAAAAATGGTCACGGACAGTATAATCTATAACTAGTCGGTCACTAATACTACCAACAAGTCTCTCAGTCTCTTCCCCCTCTCAGCTGTCCTGACACTATGTTCTGAACATCTCTAATGTAATGTCCCGTCCCTACATCATGTCCCGTTCTCCATCTATGGGGTACGCGAGAAAGGAACACTGTCGCCATCGATTCGGTCGGGACCGATAGGTCGGGATCGAGCGAATCGGTCGAACGGGAACGGTTGAATTTAGATCCATTCCCCGTTATGGAATGGCTTCTTCGGAACCAAGTTCCGTATTCAGCGGGTAGCGCCTCAAGGATTGACTCTGCGGCTGAGTCGGGAGAGACCTTCCGTTGCTCTATTTTTCACGCCGCTTGTGTTGGTTTTGGCTTTGGTTTTCTGAATACACTTTCGTAAATGTTTCGATGGTTTTCATGGCTTGTATTTCGAACTCGCATTTCGTATCGAACTTCTTGAATAATACAGTGTTATAATCGGTGCTTGTGCGATTTCAGGTAATCGCGTAGGCGACGTCTAGCGCGGCCAATAAAGTCTCTCGCCTCAAGCAAACTCAAGGTGAGTGGCTGACCTCCTTCGCCTCGACCCTCTATTTTAAAATGAGAACTCAGGTAACAGTATCAATTTGAATGGTTCACTTGAAAAATACAAGTCCTATGTTCAGATGAGAAAAGATAAGATTCTAGCAAAGAGATGGAATTATTTCAGGGTTTGAAAATAAACCAAGTAAATGAATTGATTACTTAACAGCCCCAACGATACCCTAAATTATACCTTATTAACATAACACGGTCGTTGGACAAACTTGTCGATAAGGGGTATTTTTACCGTTTCTTCGGATCGGAAAGCCTTGGGCCAGGGGACCGATCCGGCCATAGAGGAAACGGGGTATAGCCGAGCTGAGTATGCAGCAACAGGTAGTTCGAGGACTTGCATCGGAGCTCGCTACTTGCGGTGCAAGGATCCCGTTTACTAGACTCTGTCCAGGATAGCTAGTTAACGCCGAAGACCTGTAGGTAATACACCTAATATAATTATTATCAACTAACAGGGAAGGTGATGGTAAGTTTATGTTGCACGACGCGCTCTGCCGGGAAAAATTCTAGCGTAATTCACTTGGTTTATGTTCCGCCAAACTGTTCGCATGAAAATAACTAGGATGGTTAGAAAGATCACAAACAAACAAGTTACATGTTTTATCTAAATTCTTGAACCAAATGAGAGCTTGGAAATTAAATAGCCACTCGTCAGTACATGTTGATTGTACTGATCCTCGCTCTCTCTACAGGTACGATAAATCAGGAGGAGCGTGCTACGTGAAGGAAGGCAACGCTCATGTGTTTTAAAGCTTCATCCGTGCGGCCGAAGCCTAGATCAAATCTCTTTTGAAGACTATGATGTCGAAGACCAGAAGACAGATGGAGCGACTCCCCACCATTCCAGGTGATTTTTGTAATGCTGGTTGTATAAAGAAATGGATGAAATATATGGAACGACTATCTCATCGACGTTTATTTTGTAATGGAGTCAGTTTGTAAAAAGCCCGCGCGACGCCTTTGTATCGAGTCTGTAAAATGATGTTCATTATCAATAAAGCTTAAGTTTTCTTCTTTATAATCTGTGTTCAATTTACTCTGCGCATTCTCTTGTTGTTGTGTTTCGAATAACCTTATGACTATGCCTTGTGCAATCGCAATTTAGGTTCGCACGACATCACGCCCCGGGGACGACTATCGATTCTACGGAATCGGGATGGGATATAATGGTATCAGAGCCCGGCTTTACGTCCTTTGGCCTTCCGTTTGAGACTCGAACCTTTGACCTCGTGTCGATGAGAAGAGTTGTTCCATACAGCGAGTCCGTAATATTTTTTGAGACTAATACGAATTGCCTTCTAAATCCCAGAGGTCCAAGAAACTGAAGGCGGGAACGGAGACAGTGCTTCGAACGACTCGAGTAGCTAAGGGGCGCAACCCTCAAACGTCCCTATGGATCCCATGGAGCGGATAATACGCGTGTTGGAAGCGCACAAGCGGCAGGCCGAGGCAAATCAGTGCCTGAACGAACAGCATCAACAGCACGTTGAATAGCAACAGAGACAGGCTGCGGCACGACAGACTCAGTTCGAGGCCCGATTCGATGCGCAGTTCAAGTTGCAGCAGAAGCAGCTTGATACTCTTTAGCAAATCGTCCAGACGGTTGTAGCCAACGAAAATTCTGTGATGACTCACACTGCAGCCGAGCCTGCCGTTCGACCGATTCAAATCGAGCCGGAGGCGTCCGATAATTCACCTGCGACACCAACAAGCTCCAACTTTGAGGTATCAAAATTCAATAAAAATTGCCGCACTTCCTTCTGCGGTACTGAAGACCCTTCTTTGGTGATCGATTGGTTGGAGGAGTTGGAAGACCGGTTCGAGCTTCTGGGCGTCGATGGGTCCAAGAAAGTCGCATGCGCTCAACTTCTACTCTGATTGAATGCGCACGACTGGTGGGCCGTGCAAAAGTGAGCGATCAGACGTGACAACGAGATAGCGGCAATCTCTTGGGCCACCTTCTGAAAGGCGTTCGAGATCGAGTACCTTCCTGCAGCCGTTCGACAAGACAAGAAAAATAAATTTATGCAGCTGAAACAAGGGAACAAGACGGTGAGGCTATAACGCCCCAGTCCTAAAATACTTAGGACTAGATACATAGACATGCCAGCTGCATATATACGAGTATATGAAATGCTCGTATGTATACAGAAGCTGTAAAATGTAGAAAACTATGACAAACTAAATCTCATCCACATATATGAAGGAATAATGATATAATTAACTTTAATTGTTATTTGTACAAGACGTTGGACGGAGACATATCCACTACCAACATATTAAACAAGAGAAATATAAATAAAGAATTTGTCGAGCGAAGCAAGTGGCGAGTCCAAGAGTAGCCATCGCAAAAGAAGGATGTAAACCATGGCCTTGGCTAGAGCACCTGCAAAAATCACAAACACACCTGGAAAATTTCCAGGTCCTCAGACGGACGTAACAAGATACAAGAAGAACATGCCATTATAACTGCAAATGTAAATACTATAAAACTATAACATAACTGGGTCCTTAACCGTCTATGTGATATGCACTTTGAAGACAGCGTTCTACGTAGGGGCTGTAGGATGACGCAAGTAATAAAGAGTGGCCGTCAAGTAGCGCTCATCTGAGACACTATCGGCCGGGCAGCAAGTAGCGCTCATCCGAGACACTATCAACCCATAAAGTGTGTAAAAGTAAATGTAGCTCCTACGCTAGTAACTGTCCTCTCCCCCCAATGATACTATACGTGCATCGTAACCACGACGCACCGACACATGTCGCTTCCACAATACTATTTTATACCTAATAATTGTCAAGTCTTCTAACATACATCTATTGACAGTTATTTCTACGCATACGCACGGAGGATCAGCCAACACGCAAGTGACCTCTACATGTTACTCACCACTCACACACAACTCGTGTTACCTTCGTGATAAAGTTAATGACATGCACTCTATTGACGGTAGTCTCTTAACTCTAAGTCCACAAGCAAGAAGAAAAATAAATAACTAAAAATAAAAGTGTAAAAAATTACTAACAGAATAATAATATACAACTAAATATAAGCAGTAAATATGGCAAGGTATCTTGCCTGATGTAACGACTGGTGTGGTGCGATGTTCCGTCAAGTCCTGTTGTCCAATAGCCGGGGTCAATGTATAAGGGTCCGAAGTTACGAGGAAATAGGAAAGCACAATTTAGTCATGATCAACCTTGATAATAATAATAGGAAATTGCGGAGAAAGAAACTTTGTACTATTTTTAGAAAAAATGTTTAAATACCTAAAATATATTTTGGTAGTTAAAATAGCTTTAGATAAATACTTTAAAGTCTAAAATCTTTTTAGGCTAAAAAAACTAAGTTAGCAAATAAAATATCTAGATAGAGAAACTATATTTTTATTAGTAAAAATAATTAAGATAAATATTTAGAAAATAATTAGAAAATCATTTTATTATTTGGAAACTATACTTCTTACGTGTCAAAATATTTCTAGTAATTAATGAATAATCTAAAAAAAATTACTTTTAGGGTTTAAGACTAATTTGAAAATAGTATGGGACCAAGTCCAATTCAATATTTATACTACACATATAATTTTTAGAAATATATATAGATTTTTATAATTAACAATAATATTAGTAACATAAAAAATAATAATAATAACAATACCTACAATAATAATAATCGTAATATATATTGTATGTATATAAGCATATACCTGCTGTATACACTGGTAGTAATATAAATAATAATATGATAATAATTAGTAAACCTATATGTTCTCCACTAAGCAAACAGAAGAAAGAAAATAAAATAAAACAATAAATACAAATTTAAGCACAAATGACCATAAAAAGAATCTAACAGCTTAGAAGAAAGAGAAGGAACTCATTCTCCCACAAAACAAAACAAAAGAAAGAAAACGAGAAGGGAGGAGAGAGAGGATTTTAGAAAAAAAGAAGAAGGAGAGAAGTGGAGAGGGGTTACCAGCAGGGGATGGGCGCGGTCGGTGAAGCTGAGCTCTAGTTTGTCGAGACAGGCTCGTACTCCGGCGTAGTGAGGTCAGCGCTCGTCTGTGGAGTGCGTTGGTAGCGCGCCAAGGGGTCGGGCACGGTGGATCTGAGCCTCGACGGTCGGTGGCGAGATCTGTACGCGTGCGTTGGTCGGAGTTCGACGTGTGCTGAGCGCCTTTTGGGTCTCGGCGCTGGACGAGGGGAGATGCGAGCTTATGGCATCGGCGGAGGTAAGCATCGCGGTAGCGGCTTAGGGTTTTTATTTATTGGTGTTTTGGGAGAGTCGGTAGTGGTGGCCGTGAGAGACGGCGGCGATGGCCGCTGCGGATGAGGTGGAAGTGGCCATGGTGATGGTGGCGAAGGTGTGGTGAAGGTTTTGGGTGGTGCTGCTAATGGTGGTTGGTCGACCGAGGCACAAAGGCTGGGAACAGAGGGTGGCAGAAATTAGGATTAGCTTTTGGTGTGTCGGATCGTGTCTTGCGTGACACGGAACAGTGTCAGCGCCGGGCTTGTCGGACGTGGGGTTGGAATATTGTATGTGTAAAAATAAGATATAGTGGATGAAGAATGGCGACACTGACACGATGTACGAATTTGATGGAGAATTTGGATGGTAAATTGTTATGGAGAATAACAATGGGGGTCTCCTTATATAGGGGGTGGGAGCTCCAATTGGATAAGGACTGGGATTGATTAAATCCCAAATTGATATCATCAATTTAGTTTAAATCAACTCGATCATATCCTATTTATTTAAATCGTATAAAAGGAAACTTATTTAAATTCAAATAAATATTTTCCAAAATAATTTCTCATAATTATTAAATTTTAAACCAAAACATTATTTTTAAAATACCTTTTTGAATAATAAAATATTAATACTAATTAATTTCGAAAATAATATTATATATATGAATTTTAAATTTATGCACCTCATATGCAATGAAACATAGTTTTCTAAAATTACTATTTATATAACCTTTAAAAAAAATTAGTTTTGGAAATTTCAAATGCGACGCATTTTACCACTTTAAGTAATCGAAAATATTTATTATTTATTATTTGAAAAACCAAGCTTCTAAAATAAAATATTTTTACAAAAATATGTATCTCGTACATATTCGCACTCGACGAGGCATACGAAAATTTGAACTCATGCGCGACGTTCAATACGACAAATTTCGTACGTAACGTATAATACAACTATGCGACGTACAATTACAAAGTAAAAAATTTATACCAAATTTATAAAAAAATCATAGTAGAAAATTAGGGGGTTTACAGAGGCTGTACGCAGCAGAATTCAATAAGTTAGCCAAATTTGCTAGAGCGTTCTTGCCAACAATGGAGAGTCGCGCCCGACGGTTCGAAGTTGGGACGACGACCCTCTATCTCTGCTCATGTGTTAGTTGCCGTATACAAGACAACGGACGAGTCCCTGAATCACTCTCTCCGTCTTGAATGCTAATATCCTCCGGACGCTGTCGACGCTGTGCATACATACCATCACAAATGCCTAGCCATGCGGGAGGAAACAATGGGACCAAGCGTCCAAACAATGGACAACAAACAGACAACAAGGGAAAAATTCGTGGCCTCAATGCACCCGATGTCACCGATTCGGTCACACTATCAGCGATTGCTGGATACCAGAGCGGGGATGCTGGATCTGTGGAAAAATGGATCACGTTCGTGCTAATTGACCAATCAGAAGGCCGAACCCAATGGTGCCCCAACAACAGCAATATCGTCCAAGGAACCAGGGTCCAGCGCCTCGAGCCCAACAAACCGTACTGTAAAATGGCCAAGACCGTCGTCCTAATGCCCATGGCCATGTCTAATCCATGACTCGAGATGAAGTCCTTGCATCAGATACAGTAGTGTCAGGTATACTAAATTTCAATAATGTGCCTGCTCATGTGTTATTTGATTCAGGCGCTTCGTATAGTTTTATTCGAAAAACTTTGCCGTCGAGCACAAATTTCCTAGAATATCATTAGATCTCGATCTTAGCGTAAGTACCCCTTCGGGCGCACCACTACTCACGAATTTTGTAAAACCCCTAATTTTTTATATATTTTTTATTTAAAAAGACTTAAAATTGAATTTATGCAATTTATGGGGTTTTTAAAAAATTAGAAATGACCTTAGCCATTGTTGAATTTTGGAGCACAAGACTACCATGAATTTTGGTACGGAAGATGTAGCAGTGTGCCTTGACTAGTGTACTAGCCATGTCGAGGGAAGCCTAGCCATAGTGATGTCCAAATTAGGAAAACCAGACCAAGTTGTGAATTGACTCATTTAAATTATTTTAATATGATATTATTTTATATATTGATTTTTAGATGACCTAGTTGGGCCAAACCAGTCCGAACTAGGCCCGGACCAAATTTAAGCCGAGGTAGGCATGTGATGGGACCAAGGTGGCCATGTGGACATATTTTATGTACGTAAAAATAATTTCTAAATTATTTTAGAATTTTATGTACAATTTCAAATTATTTAATTATTTGTGCAATTATTGGTATTTTATTATTTAAATAATATTTTATAAAATAGTACATTTTGTGGACCCGGGTAAGGGTGTGCGGTATAAGTGCACCCATTGGCACGATTTTATTAATTTATTATTATTAAAGTTATTTTGTGGAAATTTATTAAACATGTTTATTCTATTATTATTATTTTGAGTTGATTTATTGTGAGTTGAATTTATATATATATGTTTAAATATATTAAATATTTGGATAGATAATATTTAATTTATTTATTGGTTTTTAAATAAATTATGGTATATATATATATATATATATATATATATATATATATATATATATATATATATATATATATATATATATATATAGAAAGATTTTAAAAAAAAGATTTGAAATAAAAAATAATAATAAAAACAATGTGTGGTCGGCCACACCATGTGGGAACCGACCACAACAAGTGAAAGCAGCAGCTGCAGCTACTTAGTTGGCCGCCCAAGCAACAGTAGTAGCACATAATGGCCAAGACCCCTCCAACCCTTATATATATATATATATATAAATATATATATATATATATATATATATATATATATATATATATATATATATATATATATATATATATATATGTATATATATATTGGACTCTCAAAAGAAAAATCCTAATCTCCTCATCTTTCCTTCCTCCCCCCTCTCCTCGGCGTACATGCCCAGCCTCGCCGGAGGGATAGCAGTCCCGCCTCACGGTCGCCACGGCAACAACAACAAACACCAGAACAACAGAATTTAACATCGAGGTACCTAACTTTACCGTGCGATTTCTCCTTCAATTCTAATCCATTTTTAGATCCGTAAATTCGGGTAGAAAGCCCACATGACCCTCTTCGAGATCTCCCAGGTGGATTTTGACAGGGCCATCCAACTTGCTCGAAAAATCGAGACGAAGTTGGAGAAAAAAAACCATTTTTCTGGTATATTAAAAACTGTTGTAAAACACCAACTTGTCGGCCAATTTTTGTTATGTACTTTAAGATTTTGTAGAAACTAATTGAAGACAGTTAAAGACAACATAACCAAGATTGTAATGTACCTTCTGGATTCACTTTTTATCTAGTGTGTAAAAAGTTACACATTGTTAAAGTTTTACGAAAAATTGTAAACTCTGTTTTCGAAAATTAGAAAAACACCCCGATACGGTGTGCGTTCCGACAAACCGGGCGACATGGTCGCTCATAATATACATCGAAAGGCGCGTATGGATGTTGTCGACGTGTGGAAACTGACAAAATTTGATTTTGTTGCATGTGCGCGACAAAATCAGTACGTATCCGTCGAGATACCCCCCGTATCGACCTTTTGCAAATTTGGTCATAACTTCATGTACACCAATCAAATCGTGACAAAACTTACGTCATTGGACTCAAAATATTTTTCTGGTCCTGTATGCCAAGTTTGGTTCAATTCTGAGAAGGTTGATCGGGACGCTATTTTGGCGAACCCACAATCTCACTCAATAGGCGATTTTGTGCACGGCCCACCGGAATCCAAAATTGGACATACTGTTGGGTTCGTATCATCAAAATAAATCTGTAGACATGTAGTTTGATAACTTTAGAGATCGTAGGTTCTGGCACATTTTTTGTTGCAAAGTGGGTCCAACGGCGGACACCATTTTGATCCAAAATTATCGTTTTGCTCCTGTATCCAGAATTAGACTTATGGGTAGGCGTTTCTAGCTAATTTGACTATTCTGAGAACGTTGGTAATGTCTGTTTTAGCATTAGGAGACAGTTGTGCGAGTTGACCGTTTGTGGCTCATTGAGTGGTTTGTAGTTCGATTTTCTCAGCTCAGGACAGCAGGCAAGTACATACTCTGATAGTTTTCATTGCTTTGATATCTACTATATTCGATTCAGTTGTAGTATTATACTTGATTCTCGACACGAGGATACATGAATTAGTATATATTGAATCTCGTCATGAGATGTCATTCCCGATTTACCTGGTATATGAGTACATTGTTCGGTATTATTTCCTGTACTTGTATAGACACCGATTTGGGAGTGGGCTGGTCCCCTGCTCTTCGAATCCTGTGTTATGATATGTCATGTCTGGATTCATTATACTACTCGGGGATGGAGAGTTATTAGAGGTTATGTGATCATACCCCTACTTGTTTATTACTTGTGCATAGCTCCACCCTCACCACACGTAGGATATAGCCTGACCTTATACTACTTGTGCATAGCTTTCTATTTTGGCCGACCTGATCCCTATACTATTATACTACCTGTGCATAGCCAGTCAAATGGAACAGCCTGATCTTGACCCAAGCCGATCACATAACGCTCTAATATCTCATGGTACTTTATTTTTATGTTTACATCATACCTCAGATTACTTTCTATTGCTTATATTCTAGTTTTATCTTATATCTCACACATGACATGATATCCAGTTCTCTTGTACTGTTTTACTTTCAGTCTTGATATTTTATCTTGTATTTTATTATAATTGTCTCTTATAGTATTTGTCAATTCACATGGAACTGCTATTGGTGTTTGTACTTGCTCATATCCTGGCAGAAAACCCCCGTTGTTTTTTGGAGGATTTAGATACATATTGCCCGACCTACTACGGGTTTGGCATAGATGGAGCCTACGACCAGGACTAGCATGTGGACCCGGTGCTCGTAGAGGACGTACCGCCAGTAGTGACCTAGTTACCTAGATTTTGGCTTGATTACATTACAGTTTGATACTTTGAGACTTGTAGTATTTATTTTGGAATATTATTTTATGTCTTGGTTTCTGAACTTGTGATTGCGACTCAGCTTTGTTTCAGACTATTTGTCTCATCTTTATCCATATCTTTATCATCGTGTTTATCTTTCTCAGAATTATATGATTGAGTTGTGGTTCTATTCCTTCGTGCGGAGATGACAGGTTATATTGTAGTGTCTTAGATTCTATATATTCTAGATGACCTTTACAGCATTCTACCGTCGATACTGCCGTGTAGGCTGGACGTACCCACGTGCTCGTGCCCCTAAACATGGTGCGGGTCGTGACACGTTTTTATGGTGGCCCATACAGGTCAAGTTTGTCACTTCGGTTACGTAATTGTACCGATGTGAGCCTGTAACATAGGATTAGAGTAGGATCTCATCCATAAGCTTGACCACTTTCCTTGGCTTTAAATTTTGAACTCTCGTTTGCCTTCCTTGATTTGCATCTTGCTTGATTCCGTCCTACCGTGAATTCTTATTTTCCGTGGTTAGTGATAGCTAGGAAGATGACTACACTAGTATATACTCATTGGTCAAACATATGACTAGAGTGATTACATTGACACTTGGAATACATTGAGACCTTAACTAAGTTATAAAGGCATTTACTAAAAGTGTGACTTAAGGATTAGTAGTTTGTAAGTTGAGATATTACCAAAGAAAGTTTTTATCTTGAGATTTCTAGAGGATTGACATAATTTTATGTGATACTACAGGAAAAATAGCTAGAATCTATATACCATTAATTTAAGAAATGGATTGGATTTTTGAGTTTTGATATCCATGACTTAATGAGTTACAGTTATAGTTATACATCTTTGAGCAGATATAGATTTTAAAAAGTGGCAGTATGAACTATTTAAATCGAGTCGTACAAATTACGATTTATATGATCATTAATTTCAAATTTTAAGTGGAAGTAATGATATTAAAATTTAGTTTTAAAATATTTGGAAGATATGAAAACGATTTTGAGAAAAATTTCAAATTTGAAATCGTGTCCTTTGATTTAAGATTTACCAATCTATTTAAATTTTGGGTTAAAAAGTTGTGATTGTGGATATCAAATGTTGGTAAAAAAAAGTTTTAATAACTGATAAGATCATTTGAATATTGAGTTTAAAGTTAGATTGCTAATATTACAATTTTTGGGAAGAGTACTAATGATGTGATGAAAAGTTATTTTAATTGATTAAAGGAATTTACCATTTAAAAGTTGTGATTATGTTTGAATGACTTAAAAATAGAAGTTATGGTTGATGAGTGCGTTAAAATATTGAGCGAAAATTTAGATTGCTCGTTATATGCTAAGGGTTTATCTTGAGGATTATTTGAGAAAATTTTGGAGTTTTAAAGTTATGAAGTGATCTAGAAATTTTATGAATTCATGATTTATGAACTCTTGAGCTTAAAAGTTGGAGTGAAAATGTTAATTTTGGAAAATTTAGTGATAACGTGATAAAAGTTTGCTTTGAGATTTATAAAAGTGATTTAAATTATAGTCATGATTAAGTTGAACGGCTTGGAGTGAATACAAATTTTGGTGGTTTATTTTGAAAGTTTACTAAGAAACTTTTGGAGGAAACTTGAGTTAAAATTTTAATGGTGGGCAACCAAGAGGGTCCAAATAAGATAGATGTATTCCACACTAAATTGCAGTATCACTCATGACCATGATGGTAGTGTATACACAAGTGTTGTTAGTCATCTACCAAACTATGTGACTGTATCTCAACCTTGACTTACTCGACCTTTCCTCAAATCTAGAACTTTTATTGTGACATTCTAATCGTTTGCAATTTGAATAGTGATTTGATTGTTTCTTAACCGTATCCATCTAGGAGACTATTTTCTCGCTAGAACTGTGACCCTAAATTATATTATTGGATTCCTTAATTAATCTTATTTCATGCTTTAACTTGATATTCTTTATTTTTGCATTAATTGTCACATCATGAACTCCCACTTTCTATTTTAGATCTTTTGGCATCCCTTACCATGACTTGGATATTTGGAGCACAACACTAGACTTTTCCTTACAACAAATTTTATATGTAAGACCTAGACGAGCCCACCTTCATGTAGATATGTCATATTCTACTAAAACACGCCTCCTTGTACTCTACTTTCTTGATATGACTTCTGGTCAAAATGGCTAAACTAAAATCTTTACCATGATACTGAAATACTTCCTGACTTCAATTAAGAGATCCAACCTTGACCCAACCCCTTCGACCCGATAGGTGAATATGTTCTACTAAACTCCTTAATGCATAACTTTGTGCATTATCTTGATTGTTTGACCCATTGTCCCATCACACCACTAGTTTAACTCTTGTAAGTTGGGTAGAATACCTCACGGCCCAACAAAGCCTTTGTCCTTGTGACCCATGTTGATAAGTTTACTCAGACTATAAATTCAGAGGACCCTATGTAAGCTCTCTGAAATTTAATTAGATTTAATTAGAATTAATTAGAGTAATCATATTTAATTAGAAATTTAATATGATTAATTATGATTTTCTAAGTTATTAATAATTTCCCACTTTTATTTTTGATTATTATCGATACGTTACCGTGACTTTTAAATTAGGAGCACAAGGCTGGTCATTTTCTCCAGACCAACTTGTCATGCGCAATCTACTCGAGACGCTCTACACCCATGACCTTCGTGTCCCACTCAGACACACTCTCTTGTGCTTCATTTTTATCGTACAACTTTTCGGACAATTTACCCAATCCCGATTTACCCCACCGAGTTACATTTAATTCCAACTAGTATTGGAGACACTAATTTGACCCAAATAGGTCGACCCAAGTTATGGACGTGGACCATTTTGAGTCTACTACACGCGTGCCACTTGTGTCCCATCCAATTTAGTTTCCGTGTACTATTTATTTATCAATGATATTAAATGGCTAATTTAAGTCATTTAATTTTCGGGACCCAATTAAACCTAATTGTGACCCAACCCGACCCATTGTGACCCAACCCAAGCCACATGGCATCTCCCTACAACAAATAAACACACACACAACACCCTATTAATCCTACAAAACACCAAACACACAAACCATACTCTCTTTCTATAAATTAAATACACACACACACAAACCATCAACATCACTTCTCTCTCTCTCCATATTTTCAAAACATACAACACCACCACCATACTCACACTCCCTCACCCCTTCCTACAGCCGGATTACATCCCCCTCTCTCTACACATGTCACCATCACTTCCCCTCTCTCCTTTAATTCAAAACACACACACATCACTATCACTCTTTCTCTCTCCTTATTTCTAAACACACATACACCACCACCATACCCCTCTCTCCTACATTTCCTCTCCCTACCCGAAAGGAGCAGCCCTCCTCTCCCATTCGGTCCTCTCTTCTCCCCCTCTCATCATCTCTCTCACACTCCCCTTTCCTTCAAAACCCCACTTCTCCTTCACTCTCACTTCTTCATCTCCTTCTCCATTCTTCTTCACCTCCACTCCACCACCACCTTAACCACCACTCCACCACCACCACAGCAGCCCTCACCACCCTCTCCTCCACCACAGGCCGGCCACCCCCTCCTCCTTGGCCGGACAGAAGCCTCCTTAGGTCGAACACCACCCCCACCTCCATCTCCTCTTAGGTACCCTCATCTCCTCCTTCTTCATTCTTATATATATATATATATATATATATATATATATATATATATATATATATATATATATATATATATAATCTTCTCATTATGTATAAATGTATATAAGTGAGTATATATATTAGTGCTAGATGTATGTTAGGATATACATTAATTACATTGGGGTTGTGAAGGTTGAATGTGTTACATTATGTTGTAGGAATTTTTCATATAAACTAGTTATGGAGAGTTTGGTCTCCCAAACCTTATTATGAGAACCAATGTATGTACAAATTCAAATATATATTTGTGGATATACATGTTGGTATGTATATATGTACCCTCCTACCATATACACATGACACATATATACATACACTCTTGGTTCATTATGTACAAATATATGTATAGGTATTTATACTTATGCACTTTCACATGAATAAATGCTCTTATATATATATATATATATATATATATATATATATATATATATATATATATATATATATATATATATATATATATATATACACTCTTTCAAATATATATGTATACCCTCTCCCGTATATACTCTTCCATATATCAAATATGTATACCATGCTCCAACCTACAAATATATATGTATAAATGCTTCTTTATATACATGTATACAATATATATATATATATATATATATATATATATATATATATATATATATATATATATATATATATATATATACACTCTTTCAAATATATATGTATACCCTCTCCCGTATATACTCTTCCATATATCAAATATGTATACCATGCTCCAACCTACAAATATATGTATAAATGCTTCTTTATATACATGTATACAATATATATATATATATATATATATATATATATATATATATATATATATATATATATATATATATATATATATATATATATATATATATATATACTCCTCCAAATATATATGTGTATGCAGTTTTATGTAAATAAAAAGATATATTTTTGTCTCTAGGTACAAATATGAATATATATGTATATATATGTATATACTTGTATATGCACAAAATATATAAATACTTTGCCTCATTACGAGAATATATATATATAAATATATACCTTGCCTTTTGTACACACATATATATATGAGAATATATATATTTGAACTCTTAGCCTCATTATATATATATGAATATATATACGCACACTTTTTCCGTATATCAAATGTATATATACATGTATATACTTTTCATATATATATACTCCTTGTTACATTATGACCATATAGATATATAAGGTTATACACCAATACTTTCAAATGGATATACCCTTTTTTTCCACATATTTTATATCCTTTGTTCTCATTACGTTCTTGTAAAATAATTGGTAAATACTACTTTTTATATAATTATGCTCTATGTATACCTAGGACTAGTTGGTATAATTTCTATACCTGTATATACATATGCTCTAGGTGTACTTGTGTTTTATGTATAAAAGAGAATTTGTGTACATATAATCTCTACGCTTGTACCAACGTACTCTCTACTTTGTGTGGTTGTTAGCGTGGTTATGATGTCTTTGTAGCGTATCTTGAGCCTTGGTTATGGAATTGTAGGTCTCTTGGACGGCGTGGTTGCGACAGGAGAGACCGGAGCTCTGTTGGCACATAGCGGGATTGAAGGCAAGTATACCTTGCCTTGCATCTACTGTCTTTACATATACATTATTATATTCTTGTTAGAGTAGACTCGATTAGTAGAGTCCAGGATTTTCCCGGGTATGGTCGATGTGGACATCGACACTAGGACTACCTACTTGGCTTAGTTCTAGATGACGTACCCTTAGCTGCGGAGTTTTTGTTACAGCTCCTTAGACCATCACACGTGTTATGACACGGCACTGAGTGAGATCAGATCATGGCACGCGCTGTCGCTCTCGACTGGCCATCAGTACGAGTGGCACGTGTGACGGCACATATAGGGTAGTGATTGTCCTAGATAGCTGACTCTTCATAGAGAGTAGATGTTGGGTCGTGGATGCGACTTATACATCACGGGGCAGGAAAGACAACCAGTAGGCGTATGGGACAGACAGTTACATTATTTTATGTTAGCCTCAGGGATGGTCGTTGTTGGCATGGGCCCTTACTAGTAGGTACATCTCCGACAGTGGCCACTAGCTGCACGCTAGGTTCGGTCGGGAGGACGCTAGTATTGAGCTAATCGGCTCGTGATCCGACGTTCAGTCCGTGTTCCGACGCAAATCCTTCGGCTCGTGATCCGACGTCGGCCTGTGCTTCGACTGACATTATTTTCACCTACCCATACGTTCCAAAGTTGTCTTTGTATGCATTCACTTAGATTGGTTAGCACATCCCCTTATGTTAGATCAGTATTTACTTTATGGTATGTCCCTATTTGTATCTTGCTATGTCCCCTGAGGACCTGGTTCTTTTTTAGATTCCGACGAGCACACATACTCGACGATATACGGTGCCGAAGCTGAGGCAGGAGACTTTGGCGAGGACTACGAGGTCTACCCCGAGGAGTTCCCTTGACCTCGGTATGCTGCTACTTGGGCTGAGAGTTTCATATTTAGTTAGCTGATACTCTTAGCTAGTTATCTTCCATTCATGTACTTTCATTTTGATGTACCGTGGGATTGTTTCCACCAGACCTGTATTTCCTTTCAGTTGTATTTGGATATTCAGACTACTCTGTGTTTATATTTAGCACTTTTTTCTATGTCATTTGTGGATGAGATTTAGATATTGCCTGTGTTTGGTTAGTTACTTTTACAGCGTAGTACGCCTAAGTGAGTCCATTAAATTGGGTAGCTCACTCTAGGTCGTATCAGCTGGCCAGGTTAGGCCCTAATTCCTACATTTAGGAGTGGGGCGTGACATGGTTTTAGTGGTGGCCCATGCAGGTCTCTGTTCATCGCTTAGGGTAAAACCGACGCGAGCCTACAAATTAGAACTATGAAATGTAGGATCTCATCCATAATTTGATTATCGCCTTGACTTCCGCTTCTTAAATCTTAAGATTGAAATTTAGCATCCTGCTTATTTTCTGCACCTATCTTATGAAGTTTTATCTCTTTCAGAGAGATGCATTTGCATGATGGACGCACGACTTATGGCGTTGCCCAGGCATCCGATACCTCGCCCAGCGATGATAGGACTCCAGATCCTACAGGACAGTCAGACTTTCGGACGAGTTTAGGCCATCCCGATGACTCCATCCATCCATAGCGGGGTTTGCTACCGCAGCCGGCACCCATGCACCAGGAGGGCCAGACATCACAGACGTCGATGCGTCAGGAGGAGAACCCTTTGCCACCACCACCTCCTTTCCCTCCCCAGATGCTGCAGGGTGCATACCAGCAGCAGGTGCCCTATGTACCCCATCCTTCCCCAGACGCCGCAGGGAGCGTACCAGCAGTAGGTGCCCTATGCACCCCATCCTCTCCAGATGCCGTAGGGAGCGTACCAGCAGCAGGTGCCCTATGCACCCCATCCTTCCCAGATGTCGCAGGGTGCATACTCGCAGCAGATGCCGTATGCACCTATCCCGCCACAAATGCCACAGACGGAGGGACAGTCCCAGATGTTCCAGTTCTTCCAGATGATGATGCAACAACAGTGGCAGCAGACGGAGGCCATGAGGCAGACTCTGATGACTGCCTTGGAGAGGATGACGACACCAGCACCGACTGCCACCACCAGCCCCAGCACCAGCCCAGCAGGTGGGGTACCGTTTGGAGGTACTGTCAGATGAACCCGAAGTCCTTCAAGGGGAACAGAGAGTTCGGAAGGAGATATCAGACTGGATAGCCAGCACACAGAAGAACTTGGAGGCTTCGCAGCTACCTGTTGACTTGTGGATGACTGCCGTGAGGACTCAGATGGAGGAGAATGCCCATCATTGGTGGGAATCGAAGGAGCATGAAGTCGGCAAAAACAAGACTTGGGAGCAGTTTTTGGAGTACTTTGAGGCGAAGTACTTCCCATCTACCGTCCGAGATGCTCTCTACGATTAGTTCCTCCACCTCAAGCAGAGGAAACATGACCGTAGACGAGTATGATGCAGAGTTCAGTCGTCTCAGCCGGTTCGGCACACTACTGCTACCAGACGAGAGGGAGAAGGCCCGAAGGTTCCATCATGGCCTGACGAAGGAGCTTCTGAGGTATACGAGCGCACAGTCGAGGACTACCTACGAGGAGGTGCTAGCCGAGGCCAAAGTCCAGGAAGCTATCAACTGGGATCCGTTGAGCGCGAGGCACCCTACTCAGACAGCTGCACCAGCCAGAGTTCAGACTGGAGGCCCGACCTAGACGCCCGGGGACCCTACCAGCAGCAGAGAGCCGTACCGTACCAGCAGAAGGAGCTTCCGACTTGTCACCTACTGTGGCAAGAGGGGACACTTTCAGAGGGAGTGCAGGAAGAGGCTCAACCAGTGCCTGAGGTGACGGATCGGGACAGCATCAGGCCATGGATTGCACACAACGCAATGACAGAGCTCAGCAGTTGGCCCCCAGGCCAGCTCCTCCAGGACCCAGGCCACCAGCACAGGCGACTACAGTCCAGCGAGCGCCAGGATATCAGCGGGGACCACTACCCCCACAGGAGACACAGTACCGTCAGCAGACAGAGGCTCTAGAGGAGAGGGCAGATCTTTGCTATGGCACTGGAGCAGGAGGAGCCAGAGGGAGTGGCGATCACAGGTACTATCTTAGTTACATCCTTGCCTGCTGTTGCACTGTTCGATTCCGGAGCCACTATTTCTTTCATATCTAGTAGTTTCGTTGCTATGCACAAAGTAGCCACCTCGTCCTTACCCAAGAGTTGGAGGATTCTTACGGGTGGAGGGATCGTCCCAGTCACTAGCACGTGTAGGACGTGCTCTGTGGTTGTATGTGGGAGGGAGATGAGAGCTCGATTTTTGGTATTTCCTATGCCAAACTTTCGACATTGTTTTAGGGGATGGACTGGTTAAGCCAGTATCATGCCGTCTTGGAGTGCCGAAGGGGGAGCGTCATTTTCAGACCGCCAGATCGTCCTGAGTTTGAGTTCATGAGAGGGACCGTAGAACGAGGAGTAGGCCGGTCCGTCGGTGTCTACATGGCGATGGAGGCAGCACCACCGGCGATTGTTGCAGAGTTTATAGACGTCTTCCAGAGGAGCTGTCAGGTCTTCCACCTAACAGACAAGTGGAGTTTTCCATCGAGCTAGTACCGAGAGCAGCACCGGTCTCTTCTAATGTGTACCGGTTGGCGAAGAAAGAGCTAGATGAGTTGAAGCTTCAGCTGGAGGAGTTGCAGACTATAGGATTCATCCGATCGAGTGCTTCACCTTGGGGAGCCCAGTTTTATTTGTGCCGAAGAAGGATGGGACTGTCCGAATGTGCATTGATTACAGAGCCCTGAATGCACTGACCATCAAGAACAAGAACCCCTTGCCTCGGATCGACGACCTGTTGACCAGTTGACTGGAGCCAGAGTGTTTTCGAAGATCGACTTGAGATCGGGGGTACCATCAAGTGAAGGTGCAGAAGGAGGACATTCCGAAGACAGCCTTCAGGACTCGTTATGGTCACTACGAGTTCCTGGTGATGCCTTTTGGTTTGACCAATGCGCCTGCTGTGTTCATGAATCTGATGAACAGAGTGTTTCACCAGTATTTGGATCAGTTCATGGTCGTCTTCATCGATGATATATTGGTGTACTCGAAGAGCCACGAGGAGCACGAGAGGCATTTGCGGATTGTGTTGGAGACATTGAGGAGCAAGAGATTCTATGCCAAGAAGAGCAAGTGCGAGTTCTTTCTAGACAGTGTCTCTTTTCTCGGACACGTCATCTCAGGAGAGGGTATATCTGTGGACCCAGCGAAGATCTCATCCGTAGAGACATGGCCGACCCCTACCAATGTCTCGGAGGTGAGAAGTTTTCTTGGGCTTGCCGGATATTACCGGAGGTTCGTAGAGAACTTCGCGAGGATCGCTGAGCCGATGACCCATTTGACCCGGAAGGAGCAGGAGTTTATCTGGACTAGAGGAGTGCTAGGTGGCATTTGATGAGCTGAAGAAGCGCCTTACCACAGCACCTATTCTGACTATACCATCCGGACCAGGAGGGTTTGTGATCTACAGCGACGCATCCGGAAAGGGATTGGGATGCGTTTTGATGCAGCACGGGAAGGTTGTAGCATATGCTTCGAGGCAGCTGAAGGTTCATGAGAAGAATTATCCAACCCGACTTGGAGCTTGCCGCGGTTATCTTTGCCCTGAAGCTTTGGAGACACTACTTGTATGGTGAGAGGGTAGAGATATTCACGGACCATAAGAGCTTAAAGTACGTCTACACTCAGAAGGAGCTGAATCTGAGACAGAGACGGTGGTTGGAGCTAATGAAAGACTTTGAGATCGAGCTACAGTACCATCCAGGGAAGGCGAACGTCGTAGCAGATGCTTTGAGCAGGAGGCCTATGGCGTACATGTTGACGACTCAGCCCCATCTTCTAGAGGAGCTACGAGAGTTGGGGATCGAGGTGGTACTACCAGGAGCAGATGGCCAGTTGGCTAGCCTTCAGGTGCAGTCTTCATTGGTAGAGAGGATCAGAGCCGCACTGCCGACAGATGCCAGATTCCAGCTTCGACAGAGGACAGAAGCGGTATGCAGACCGATTGCGCATTCATGAGGATGGGACTCTGAGGTGTGGAGATCGCCTCTATGTTCCCAATGGAGAGCTTCGTCAGGAGCTGATGACAGGCGCACAGTTCAGCATATTCCATTCACCCAGGAGGTACGAAGATGTACAGAGACCTGAGGCAATTATTGGTGGCATGGAATGAAGCGAGAGATAGCCCGCTTTGTAGCCAGGTGCTTGGTGTGTCAGCAAGTCAAGGCTGAGCACCAGAGGTCCGCAGGACTGCTCCAACCACTTCCCATACCGGAGTGGAAATGGGAGCATATCACGATGGACTTCGTTACAGGGTTGCCGAGGAGCCCGAGTGGACGTGATGCAGTTTGGGTGATAGTGGACCGACTCACCAAGTCAGCTCACTTCCTACCCTTCAGAGTGGGACAGTCTACAGAAGCCCTAGCAGATATGTATGAGGCAGATTGTGCGACTTCATGGAGTACCGTTAGTATAGTATCTGACCGAGATTCGAGATTCACATCGCACTTCTGGCGGAGCCTACAGGAGCCTTGGTACTCGACTGAAGTTTAGTACGTCGTACCATCCGCAGACAGATGGCCAGTCCGAGCACACCATTCAGACGCTGGAGGACATGTTGAGGGCGTGCATGTAGATTTCAGGGGATCATGGGAGGACCACTTGCACCTGGTGGAGTTCTCATATAACACAGCTATCAGGCCAGTATCCAGATGGCCCCTTTCGAAGCGTTGTATGGCAGGAAGTGCCGTTCTCCAGTTGTTGGAGTGAGGTGGCGAGAGGCAGATACTCGGACCAGAGTTGGTGGTTCGTACAGTAGAGAAGGTGAAGCAGATCCAGGGGCACTTGAGAGCAGCTCAAGACAGGCAGAAGCACTGGGCTGACACACACCGGCCCCTGGAGTTCAGGGAGGGAGACCATGTCTTCCTGAGGATCTCACCTACCAGAGGTACCATCAGGTTTGGAGGAAGAGGGAAGCTGAGTCCAAGGTACATTGGACCCTTTGATGTGCTGGAGCGGATTGGAGAGGTTGCCTACCGGTTAGCATTGCCGCAGTCGTTGGAGGGTGTTCATGATGTGTTCCACGTATCTCAGCTGAGGAGGTATGTGCCAGATCCTAGCCACGTCCTGGACCATTCAGAGATCACTGTCGGGCCAGATTATCTTATGAGGAGCAGCCAGTGGAGATCTTGGACCGGAGAGAGAAGGTTCTGCGGGGTCAGACCATCCCGCTAGTTCGTGTCGCTTGGAGGCATCATGCACCAGGCGAGTCGACTTGGGAGCGCGAGGATGCGATACGCGAGCGTTTTCCCCATCTCTTCGTGGGGCTAGGTATGCGTGCATTTATGTTCAGTTATTTCTAATTTGCTGCTATAGTATATGTTTAAATTTCGAGGACGAAATTCTCTAAGGTGGATAGGTTGTAAGCTCTCTGAAATTTAATTAGATTTAATTAGAATTAATTAGAGTAATCGTATTTAATTAGGAATTTAATATGATTAATTATGATTTTCTAAGTTATTAATAATTTCCCACTTTTATTTTTGATTATTATCGACACGTTACCGTGACTTTTAAATTAGGAGCACAAGGCTGGTCATTTTCTCCAGACCAACTTGTCATGCACGATCTACTCGAGACGCTTACACCCATGACCTTCGTGTCCCACTCAGACACACTCTCTTGTGCTTTATTTTATCGTACAACTTTTCGGACAATTGACCCAATCCCGATTTACCCCACCGAGTTACATTTAATTCCAACTTGTATTGGAGACACCAATTTGACCCAAACTGGTCGACCCAAGTTATGGACGCGGACCATTTTGAGTCTACTACACGCGTGCCACTTGTGTCCCATCCAATTTAGTTCCCGTGTACTATTTTTATCAATGATATTAAATGGCTAATTTAAGTCATTTAATTTTTGGGACCCAATTAAACCAATTGTGACCCAACCCGACCCATTGTGACCCAACCCAAGCCACATGGCATCTCCCTACAACAAATAAACACACACACAATACCCTATTAATCCTACAAAACACCACCACACAAACCATACTCTCTTTCTATCAATTAAATACACACACACAAACCATCAACATCACTTCTCTCTCTCTCTCATATTTTCAAAACACACACACCACCACCATACTCACACTCCCTCACCCCTCCCACAGCCGATTACATCCCCCTTCTCTACACATGTCACCATCACTTCCTCTCTCTTCTTTAATTCAAAACACACACACATCACTATCACTCTCTTTCTCTCCTTATTTCTAAACACACATACACCACCACCATACCCCTCTCCTATATTTCCTCTCCCTACCCGAAAGGAGCAGCCCCCCTCTCCCATTCGGTCATCTCCTCCCCTTCTATCTCTCTCTCACACCCCCTTTCCTTCAAAACCCCACTTCTCCTTCACTCTCACTTCTTCATCTCCTTCTCCATTCTTCTTCACCTCCACTCCACCACCACCTTAACCACCACTCCACCACCACCACAGCAGCCCTCACCACCCTCCTCTACCACAGGCTGGCCACCCCCTCCTCCTTGGCCGGACAGCAGCCTCCTTAGGCCGAACCACCCCCCTCCATCTCCTCTTAGGTACCCTCATCTCCTCCTTCTTCATTCTTTTTAATATGTATATATATATATATAT